>KV417621.1:152538-209037 GCA_001630335.1 Athelia psychrophila
ATTGGAAGACTTCTCCCCTGTGTGGGGAGAACCTGTGACTCGTAGGGATGCCGAAGGCGATACAATGATGGGGTAGTTGCCGCACCTGTCAGTTCGATACAGCTGTGCCCGTCGTTGCCGACGATGAGCAGCTGCCAGCACCCGATCTGCTATATTTGTGCGAGTTCCGGTCCGTTTGGGCTGGAGAATATATATATAGAGTTATGTATGTAATATATATTATTATTTAGGAATGGAAACTATTGATACAAGACACCGTACGGGAAAAAAATGGTGAAGGAGGGGTGTTTGCCAACAAACCACCTTCCCCAAAAGCGAAACACTCCAGCTAATTTCTACAGACTTAATACGACGATCCAGATTGGTTGGCTGTGTTAAATTGCAGACAGGAGGTTGTAGTAAGAGGAGAGGATGATCAGCTGATCGCGCTTGATAGCTGCTTTATAATCGAGCGAATGAGTCTATCATACAGAGACAAGTCCGTTTGTGCATTTCTGCTATCAAAGAAGAAATACGCGAGGGCAAAGTTCGGGGTTGCTGCGCATTCTTCGCAAATATCTTCGATGACGGTAGAGCTGAAGATTTTTCGCGATCATTAATGTGCACATCTCAGGAGTTCAGTATTTGATGCTCACCATATGGTTGTTTTACCGCACCCTGCTAAGGTCGCGTTGATATCATGTAAGTGTGTGACGAGTGCTTTAGCGACTCACGAGTTCCATAGACCCAAAGTGCCGAGTCAGGTGTTTCTTGCGGCACCAGAAGTTCCCTCAATGAGTGGATGTATCTGAGACGACAAGGGAGACTGGTCAGATTTCGGGCTAATCCTCGGCTTTCGTGAGATACTGCAAGAGGAGAGGTCCAGCAGTTTTGTGAATTCAATCTCCTGTTGGCAGACTAGTAAGTCTTCCAATACATCGAGTTTCCCGGGATATTCGCACATGTGCCGACACACATAGTGCCCCGCCACAGCCCTACTGCATACTCCCTCCGTTGCTTCCTTCACCACGTCTTTTGTCCCTCGATTATGTATAAAAGTCGCCGTGGTCTCCAAACCTTGCTTGAAGGCTTCTAAGCGGTGCATGGGCATTGGCGATCTATTTCTAAGAGACAGATGTGTTTTAAATGGCTATCTTATGTATGCTACTTTGTGGCATTAGCTCTAGTAACTGCAGGTAATGTGTGTTTGTGCCATGAACATGTGTTTGTGCCATGAACGTGAAATGTGCATCAACTTTGGTTCGCGCCACAAATGACGCCTGATTCCACTATTGTTGCCGCACAAATGAATGTCTAACGAGCTGAGGTGTAGGCGGGTTGGCGACCTAATTCGAAGCGACAGTTGTGTTTTAAACAGCTAATTAAAGTATGCTAGTTTGTGGCTATAGCTCTAGTAACCACAGAGGGTGTGAGTTTGCGTGAACACTGTGGTTTGATTTGGCGCCACCTTTTGTTTGCATGTATTATATACGATCCGGGCCGCAGGGATTTACTGGAGTCATGGTTTCAGGGCGTTGACATATTGTGCAGCTTGCCTACCCTCGTGCCTGGATGACTGTGCAGAGACTGTGCAGATCAGTGCATGAGCACAGGTGAGACATTGGACAGGTGAGATAGCACAGGTGATACAGACAAAACCCTCGAAAAATAAATTGGATCTTGAGATCATCCGTGCAGATCAAAAGATGATTGAGAGTAAACAGGAGTAAACCCGAGGCTGTGAGCATTTTCGCGCGAACATGTGAAATGCTCGCGAGTGTGGAGCCAGAGGTGGCGCTTCTTCCAAGTGCCGCGAGTATCGAGACTTGAGTAAACCCAAGTCTCAACATGCTGTGCTCTCGCTATAACACTCTGACTCACATTATCTAACATTTGCTAAAGAAAGCCCATACGACACTTCACACAAATTTCCACTTTCATTATCCACAATATCACTAGGTAAATGTGGATGAATGTGCTTCCCCCGTCTAACCACTGATTTCTGTCGCCTGCCAAGTGTACATGTACAATCAAACCAAGCCCTTCAACCGCAATTGCCACTTGAATATAACAACTATGGTACGAAGTTCTGGGGAGGAACATGGGTATCATGATCTGTTTAATTGTGCGCTCACCATTTGCAACAGCCAACGTGGCAAAGTCGTACACTGGTTTGTAACGGATACGAAGGTCGAGTCTAGGATCGAACCAGTTTGCCAAGTGCAAATAAGTAGTTCCCCTGTGTTGATATTCCATGCAAATTACAGTGTGCATTGTGTGGACGAGGTAGTTGGAGATACTAAAATTGACTTTCCGTTCAAGCCCTTCTCCTTAAATATCATTCCAATTCTGGCTATGTTTCAGTGCATCAAATCAAATGACCAACTAGGACGGGCCAAGGTGAGCATCATCATTATTTCGAGTGCTGGCTCCTCAAGGCACAAGCAAAAATAAATCATGATCAATGTTTTAGACAGCTGACGCACTTATTTGACCGTTGCATGCACTTATCGTTTGCCTTTCCTTATCAGCTTTCCGCACCATCGAAATGACTTTCCAAACACCTTTCCTGCGTACAGTCAGTGCTTTAATACACACGACCATTATTTATTCATTCACATCCACAGTTATTCAATGTACGAGCCATGCTGTGTGAATACGGAGGCATCCTCAAGCCTATTGAAATCCAAACGAAGCATGTCTTAGCGTCTCCCTCGCATGAGGTGCCAAATTTGGAACAATTCATGCGCTATCCTGAGGCTGTCACACACAAGAGGTTCCCAATGGAAGGGTGCTATTACGACGTCTACGTATCACACCCTCTTGTCGGGAGATCTACTGGGAGGATTGAAAAGAGGGAGAGCCGGGTCATCGTGATGAAGAGGGGCTCACAGGACAGCTACCCATGGGCTATAGACCTCTGGGACTTGGATGAAGAGAGAGCCACAGTCATACGGGCCATGGACCAGTACATTGACCCAACCGTCTCATTTGACACCTCCTAACATCATCTTAAGATTTTTCACATACTTTGAAAGCAACCCGTTGACACAGAAACCCATGGTCTGTACTGGCCATAGGATCCCCACTGTATGTTCAAAATTTATGACACCTGGTCCGACCTGACAGCTTTCTCTAGAGTGACAGTTGTTATGCATATTTCCGTGGACTTAGTCAACCGCTAGGAAAAGGCATCCATGTTCTGCTCGACCTACATCGCATCAACCAGGGAATTCATGTTCCCCATCTTACCTCACACCTGCGCAGAGACAACAAGATCTATGATTTAGAAACGGTAATTTTCACTTCTGACGGTGATTTCTACTTTGATTTTTTCTACACCGCAGATAGAAGCCTGCCATCGAAAGCCCTCACTTATGAGGTTGTCGTACTCCTGAAATCAGGAAAGGGCTCGACTTTATATCGTAATATTGACTTCGAGCATGATGATGTTGTGTCGCAAGCTCTCTTGTGGTGAGCAAACCCAGTTAAATATTTCATCTCATTGCCTGACATCGCGTAAAGGTTCGACTCGTACTAGAAATTGTGTACCAGTTGCATGGGGAATTTATATGATTTGAATACACAAGGCGTTTGACCCCCAAAATATCTACTCCAAGGCACATGAGGTTATTATTTGCAACGCCGTGACCTGTGAAACCGGATGCATTGGAACTTCTATGCAATGTTTTTAGATAAGGCGGAGGGGCATTATATTCACACTGAAATTCCCTGTACTCTACCATGTCCTTCGACAGTCGCCAAAGGCTTGACTACCTGCTCAGCATTCCCAATTATGTGGGTGCCCCTACTTTCACTTCACGCGTGGGTTGGGCTGCCGAAAATCTTGCCACCGTCCTGGTGGACAACGCCACTGGCGATGTAGCTATCTGTGTCCTTGTCGGCAAGGTGAATGCGGACAGGATTTCCGCTGGCCCTGCTGGAACTCATGGCGGCGAACGTACATTTGGCCCACTCACCAAAGCCAAGTTCCAATTTACCTTGGCACGCCCCGACGACGAGATATTCAGCAAGGAATGGGATAGGGTCATTACGACTTTGGAGAGGATCCAGTCAAAGGTCTCCAAAAGCGGAAATAACCAGTATTTCATCATTGAAGGCACTTCTATGAGGTTCAATCACAACATATTCGTCAAGCGGGACACTGTGAGTTCACCTGCTTACATATGTTCTTAGTGGCCGTCGGCTGATCACACACCCAATAGCCTGTTAAGATTGCTGGCTCCGACGAATCCGCTAGCATGATCTACCTCGAGGACCTGATAAACCCCCATGACTCACAATCAACAGATATTACCAATGGTGAGTTTCTGTTTGGCACTCAACAGTCGTTTAATGTACAGCTGACATGCTTATTACAGATGGCACTGACGAGCTTGACGAGATGACTGCCAATTATCCGGCACCATCATCGCTGAAGAAAGAGTTCCATCAGCTCAAGTCTGAGTACTCCATCTCTCCATTCCCACTCTTCCGTCTGGACAACTCCAAATACATTGAGCCCAATGGCACCGAAGCTTTGATGAAGAATGCGTTGGTTGAGGTTCATTTCACCCTGACGCACTACAACATCAAGGCCGCCTCTGGTTCCACAGACACATTCAGCGCGCAATTCCAACAAGTCCTTTTCCTCAAGCAGGGCAAGGCACGCGCTATGCAAGGTCCATTCGGCCAGAAGAGGAATTTGCGAGATGGTCCTGTTACAATCAACAAGTCTTTCAAGACAGTAGCTGGCACATCAGCGTCGACTGCTAAGAAGGTACCCTCTACCCCTATATCTGATCGTGTACCAATCTAATTAGACCTTCCCCAGCCCGGCCTAAATATTGGCAGCTCGGTTCTGAGTGTGTCTTCAGCAGGCGGGGCACAAGCGGAAGGGGTGGTTCCCAAGGACAAGGAAAAGGAAAAGGAGACGGGACAGGGAAAGGAAACGGAAATGGTATGTTCCAAGCATTATTCTGACCCACACTCTAACCGCTGTACTTGATAGAATACCGAAGTCGGTCAAAGCACCAAGGACAGTCAGCCCATCCCTTCAACTTCCAAGGCCACTCCCAAAGGTCCTGCGACTATCCCACCCATTACCGAAACTGTCAAGGTATTTATTTTCCGACCTCCACCTTTAAAAGCTGCATTAAATAATCCTTTATAGAATGGCCAACCCGTCATGCTGAAGCCCATTAATCGTGCCGGTGCCAGCGCATGAGCTTTGACTGCTGGCGGGAAGGTTGCTCCTGCTATTTAAATGTAAAATTTATGTATCTTATTTCGAGTATCTATTCTATCTGTTTCTGTACAACTTGCCACATATGTTGGACATGAATTTTGCCATTTTGCCGAGCCTGTCTTGGGCCGCCACTTTTGATCGAACTTAACACTCAATATCTTTACAGCCGATCATCACTTTTGTTGCACAACTACTTCCTTCCCGCTGAGCTTTGTTGCACCATACTTCCGCTGGCAAAATGGACTCAGCATCTGTTATACCTTCCACTGTGCCTGCTAATGCACCCATTTTCCCTGATGTTTTATCTGCAACAAGTTCCTTGGAATGTTTGTCGAAATCCGAGATTATGCTTGCAGGCCAACCCACACCTTTTGGCCGGCAGGACAAGAGGAGCAGAGATCATTTAATCGAAACAGTTGTGTCCCTTGACCCAGAAATTCAAAGGAGAATCCAAGAGGCTGCAGAAGGCAGTCCAAAGCGCAGACGTTTAAACCCAACACTTCCGTTACTTCCAGGAGTAGACCCTGCCCCTGCAGGACACACCGAGTCTGAGTTCATGAAGGTGCAATCCCCCGCTGTTGTTCAGCGCTGCATATCAAACTTTATAGACCGCACTTCAAATGCTGCCCTCCGCATGGCGACCTGCATCGTATGTGCCAGAGATTTAGAATGGGAATCTACTACGGACATCTTCATCAAGGATCTTCCTCATTCTCATCTCCTCGTGCCAGAAACATTACACGCAGATCATATCCTCATACATGGACTTCTGCTACATAACCAAGCAGTTCACGACCCCAAAGAAAGCAGTGCAAAAGGGCGTGTGTGCGAGGATTGCAGGGATAGCTTGAAGAAAGACAAACTCCCAAAGCTATCGCTAGCCAACGGGATGTGGATTGGTGACACACCCTTCGAGCTTTCTGTTTTAACTCTAGTGGAACAAATCCTCATCGCTCGCAATTACCCAGCAGCGTACATTGTCAAATTGTATCCCAAGAAGTGAGGAGCTAAGCACTTGCACAGGGGCCTACGAGGCAATGTTTCCACCTATCGTCTGGACTCGCAGGAAATTGCAGATATGGTCGTTGGAAATGCCATGCCCCCCCCATCACGCATTCTGGCATCAATCATTGGTGTAACTCTTGTTGGGCCCAATAATATCCCAGAGAAGACTATGCCAGGCTTCCTCAGGGTTCGCAGGAGACGAGTGCGGGAAGCCCTCAAATGGTTGAAGCTACACAACCCACTCTATGCCAATATAGAGATATCTCACGAACGACTGTCGGAACTGGAAACGGATGGAATTCCCCGGGAGATCATCCAAGCCACACGTTACTCTAACGACACAGAAAGCCTCCACAAAGAGTCATCCGGTTATGTTCCCAATGATGATGAGTTTGATGAGGATGAAGACCATAATTTCCAGATCAACAGTGTTGACTATGGCTCTTTGGGAGCAGGCGGCAAGTTCATGTTTCGTATTTTCTCTGCAATTTAATATTAATATAATAACCATTTTCAGGAGTTCGACCTGTCGATGAGGATGACACCGATTTAGAAGATGGAACACTCTCCTCAGATGGTCAGTCCCTTGAACAGCTGATATAGCGCATACTCTCTGACCTTGTCATTTTCTGCAACAGCACCAACAGTTATTCCATTACAGTCCCTGGGTGTTGTAGATGTCGGAGCCACATATGTTGGGGAAAACGAGGCCCTAGCGCATGCACTTGCAAACACAGCGGGCCCTGGGTTGGATCAAGGATCAGGTTATGCTGTCAAGCGAGGAAGTGCATTTGTAAATGAATACCCGAGGGTTAACTCCACCGGCAAGCGGACAGATGGTGGGCCTGACGATCCAAACCACATGCTGGGAGCGTACCCCGTCCTGTGGCCAAGGGCTCAAGGAGGACTAGAGACAGACCGACCTATCCATGTGCCTTATGGTGTACATGTCCGCAGTCTCCTTCAGCAATCGCACAAAGGTTTCAGGAAAGACAATTCCTTCATGTTCCAAGCATTTGGCGTCCTACAGAAGTGTCAGGTCTGCATGTCAGCTGTGCTTCAAGTCAAGCGTAAAGACTTCCTTCGCAATCAGGAAGCTTTCCACGCTCTCAAACCGAAGGATCTTCTATTAGCTGGAGAGGAAGAGAGAAGGAAGGTCCCATATTCAAACCCCACTGTGAAGGCGCTCCGCAAACAGTTAACATCAATGCGTCAAAAAATTATGGGCACAGATGAGTCACGCCTCAAAGTTCGCGGCCAAATCAAGGGTGTCACTGCTATGGTGGGACCCCCATCCTTATGGATAACCATCAACCCTGCCGACACCGCCGACCCCATTGCTCAAGTCATAGCTGGCGATAAAATCAATCTCGATAATTTTGAGAAAACCGCAGGCCCTAACAGCGATCAAAGGTCCCAAACTATCTCCGAAGACCCATACGCTGCGGCCAAATTTTTCCACTTTATCATCAATGTTGTTATAGAGGAGCTCTTTGGCCTGCAAAAGGCCGACTCTCACAATCAAACTGTCAAGAGAAAAGAGGGAGTCTTCGGCAAAGTTGCAGCCTATGTTGGCACCGTGGAAGCGCAGGGACGAGGGACCCTGCATTTGCACATCGTACTATGGCTTGTTGGCGCTTTAACTCCAGCAGAGATGCAGGCGGCACTGAAAACAGAGATCTTCCGCTCAAAAGTGGCCTCCTACATTGAAGCAAACATACGAGCAGACTTGCATGGTGCCAACTCTGCAGCGATTGCGAAGATGCCACGAGAAACATCGGTGTCCTATTCCAGACCCCCAGACCCTAGAAAGCCAAACTATGCGCAAGTCGCAGACGCGCTGGAATGCAAGTTAGCCAAGGCCGTGCAGCTACACTCTTGCAAAGTGGAATCATGTCTTGTCGAAAGGGGAGGTAAATTGGTCTGCAAATGTAGAGCACCATTTGATCTGTCACCGAGGGACTACATCGATGAAGACGGGCAATGGGGTGCGAAACGATCATGCGCATACCTTAACGGGTGGAACCCCGCCATCATGCAGTGCGTCAGAGCGAACCAGGACATCAAGTTGATAACAAATGGCGCTGATACACAAGACATCACATTCTATATCTCCCTCTATGTCGCCAAACACCAGTCGAAGTCCTCCAACACCTCTGCCTTGTTAGCAAAGAAACTAGCTTTCCACAAGAAGGCAGAGAGGAATAACGATGATATCAAAACACTGAACAAGCGATTACTCCAAAGATGTGCCAACACGCTTGCAAGGGAGCAAGAATTCTCAGCTCCGGAGGTTGTTAGTTACTTAATGGGATGGGGCGACCGCTTCATTTCACACCATTTTGTCACAATTTATTGGACCAACGTTGTATGGCTAGTAAAAAAGGCTCTGGCACGATTCAGGTATTTATCACAACAATTTCCTGTTAAATGTGGTTAACATGTTGTTCACAGTGGCAAAGATGTAATTGACTCACGCGAAGACGATTTAGTAACACTTGCACATGTCAACGGTACTCTCCAGGTCCAAGACGAGCTCAAAAACTATGTTGACCGTGGCACCGAGTTGAACGACATGAGCTTTCTGGTGTTCATGTTGAACACTTATGAGGAGGAATCAGCGTCACCACCAGCAGCATCTGGTCTGGGAAGAAGACCGAATGTGCGTTCCAATTACCTAGCAGGGACAGGCCACGGGAGAAGGTGCCGTGTTCACCGTCGCGATGGCCATGAGACAATGCCAAACTTTGTCGGGGAATGGTTCCCCCGAAGAGATGTTCCGGCACTGCAAGACCTATATTATGCATCCATGCTCGCTCTGCTGTCCCCGTGGAGGGATATAGAGCATATTGTCACTGGCGGCACCCACCTGGAAGCTGCATTCAAGTGTTTTCAGTCGGAGACAGATAAGATCAATATCGATATTATGGACAACCTTCAATATCAATATGAATGCTCCGATAGCGCGAGGAAAAGAAGAGAGGCTTTTGACTCAGATAGATTTGGAGCTCAAACCGAGGAAATGCAGGCGGTCATCGACCTATCAGATCATCTGCTCCAACCCCACGGTGATGTAGAAGAACCCACTTCTGAAGATGTGGAGTCAGCTATCGAGCGTGGCGAGTTTTCCACGGACGACATGCTATTTGCCGAGATCGCCATGAACATCGCATTTGATGCAGGTGCATTTTCCGAGGAGCCGGTGGCAACTACATGGCGTGAGCCCTGTGCCAGAGCAGATACTACGCTCATGGGCCAGATTCCACATCTCGCGAAACTTGTGTCTGCCATTACGAAGACACATTCGAAGGACAGGAGCAACGAGATAGCACCAACATTAAATGGCAGCAATGTAGGAGATGTATGTGATGGGTTGCAAGTACCAGAAACCGACCTCTCTCTGGGTCCTCCTCCGAGTCCATCGGAGCTCCACGCGAACATGAACGGGAAGATTCTCAACCCAGAACAGAAAAGAGCCCATGACATTGTTACCAACCATCTTCGTGCACATCTGAGGGGTTCAGCCCCTAGGCAGACACTGGTGAGTGTGATGGGCCCAGGTGGGACCGGCAAATCAACAATGTTGAATGCGATAACCAACACCTTTCAATCATTCGGAGCCCCAGAGTTGTTGGCGAAGACCGCCATGTCCGGGGTGGCTGCCAGTTTGATAGGTGGGACCACGCTACACTGGTTCGGTGGACTACCCACACAGAAGATTCCACAATCTGATGTATGGCCAAACGATAGCTCCAAAAGCCTGCAAGACAGAAGGACAGCGAATTTGAAACCGCCATTATGGTTGGCCATTGACGAGATTGGCATGTGCACACACGACATATTCACCCTTCTTTCGCAAGTTGCTGGCATCACAAGAGGCGACACCCCAGGAGCAGACTCGACAACACCATTTGGCGGTTTGAACATGCTTCTGATGGGAGATTTCCATCAATTCCCACCTGTAGGGGCCTCAACATCGGCTTTGTATTGCACACCTCAGCTCAGAAACACTGTGTCCGTCGGGAAAAATCTCTACGAGCAATTTGAGACGGTTATCAACTTGACCGAACAAAATCACATTACCGACTCCGTTTGGAGTGAATTACTAGCGAGAGCTAGAGGTAAGGGTCCTGTCCAACTCCATTTGCCCTCTCTGTTTCTTACGCATCAAGCACAGAGGGAGAATGCACTGAAGATGATATCAAAGAGTTAAAAAAGCTGGTCCTGTCTGAACCCGGTGCCGACATACCAAATTTCCTCGAAGAGCCTTGGTCAAATGCGGTGCTAGTAACACCCAGAAACAGTGTACGCGCAGCCTGGAATCGCGCTGCACTTCGAAAGCACTGTGCAAGGACAGGTCACATTCTATATCAAGTCACAGCTGAAGACACAGCGGACAAGTTGAACCCCAGATGTTGCACTATGAGAGAGAAGCTGTTGATAGCGCGCAAGAAAGTTACTGATAAGGGAAGATTAGCCCAGCGAGTGGAATTGGCGGTTGGGATGCAAGTTATGGTGACACTAAATTTGGCAACGGAGGCAGATCTAGCGAATGGCTCGCGTGGAACTGTGGAGCGCATAGTGCTGGATCCAAGGGAACCACCTCTGCCAGTTCATGACACCGAGGAAGGTGTTGTCCGACTGGAGTACCCGCCCGTCATGATCGTGTTCAGACCATTCCATTACGAATTCGCCCCCATTCCTGGCTTTGAACCTGGACTTATCCCGATATTCCCCTTCGAAGTATCTTTTACGGTCGATACCGGCGTGAAGTCGAGAACTCCTATCAAAAGGAGACAGTACGCTCTCGTCTCCGCTTATGCTTTCACAGATCACAAGTCTCAGGGTCAAACATTGGACTACGCCATTGTGGATATAGGGATAATGAGGAGGTTCCCAGTCGACCCCTTTGCTGCTTATGTTGCCCTTTCACGCAGCCGTGGTCGCAAATCCATCCGACTGCTGAGAGATTTCGATCCCGGCATTTTCACAAAACACCTGTCTGAAAGTTTGAGACTGGAGGACCAGAGACTGAACGGGCTTTCTGAGCAGACGAGAATCAAATTCGAGGCTGGCCAGTATAACTTTCAATAGAACTTGAGCAGGATTTTGTGATATAAACATAATAACACCGGAAGATTGCGGAACTCTATTATGAACCTTCCGCTGATGATACTTTGCACGCTGCTGGCGTCACAAACATCTGTCAAATCCGAGTGGCAGCCTATCAGACCAGGGTCAGACACAGATACACCAGTACATTAGCGGAAGGTGAAGGGTATAGTGCGGCGAAAGCAACCAGGATTAAGGAAGGGTCGATTCAGATGACACTCACAGTGATTCAGTGGCTAGAAAAGGACGCCCACCAGCTTTGCTCGCGCTCAGTGCTCATCGTTCTTATTTGAAGGTCCAAGAACGTGTCGAGCTCAATGATCGACCGAGAAAAGGGAAAAGGAAAGAAGAGCAAGCAGCTCACTCATGTGAATTGAGACGATGGGCCCAAAAGTGGACAAGTACTGCTCGATCTCCACATCCTCCGACGACTGGAGCAAGTTCCCCACGATTATCGTCTTGAGTTGGTGGCTGGGCGGTCTTTACGCTCACGCCCAGCCCGGCATGGTCGGCGCTGAAAGCCTGAGAGCTGGATTTGCCTAATCAGCCAAACGTCTGCGATGTGATCCATGCAGGCAAATTGAAACCTCACCATGCAAATGATGCCGTACTGTTCCCGTTTCGTGATCGCACACAACCGGACCAGTGTTTACAGAGGGCGGCTTGGAGGAATAGGAGATTGACGAGATCGTGGATTCAAAAAGGCATGGATTCAAAAAGGCATGGTCGCGGGTGGCCTTTTATGGTTCAGAGGGGGGTTACGCAGAGACCACAACCGTTGGCGCCTTTCTCGACCCGTCCAAGTTCAAGGACATCTGCGTGGTGGTAACTGCACTTGCGCGCCGCATCATCCATCTCTGCTGCGGAGAGGCCTGCAATCCGCGTGCTGGGCATTGACGCCCGATGATATTGGTGAGCGCAAGGTAAGGCTGGTGGTTCGCAGCAGGTGGTGATGGCCCTGAGCTGGTAAATACATTGGCTGTCGCGTTTTGAAGGGTGTCGAAGACAGTGGTGAGCGTGGCGCGACACAATGAGGCGGTATGATTGTGCTGGTGCACCAACAGCCCAGCGTGTGTAGTAAAGCGGAGGGGAGCATGCGGTGGGGGATGCGGCAGTGGGTGATGAGGGTTGCACGTCAATCATCACACGGAACTGGGGACCATCTTAGGTTTGACTTTGCGGTGTGTGTTGAATTAAATTAGTGCCGACGCGGGTTCAAAGCTTAATTTGTGGCGCGAGCATAATTGAAGCACATTTTATGTTAATCACACATATTCACATCCTCTGTGATTACTAGAGCTTCCACCACAATGTAGCATTATTTAAATAGGTATTTGGAACACAACTGTCTCTTTGGATTAGGTGGCCAACAAGTGTATACCACATTAATGTACTGTTACATTGGTTCTGTGCCCATCCAGGATTGCCTCCGAAAATACATAGACGAGGACGTTCAGGCCCATCTGGGAACTTGATAGAGGATGTAAATGGTGTACTTAAATATGTCTGTTCTCACTGACCAACGATAGGTGACTGTCATATTCCAGCTTGCACATCCTTGGTGTTGAATATTTGTGCCACTCTCTGAAGAAGCTAATGATTCCACCAGTGTGCAGTGGATCGGTGGGGGGACTGGTAGAGTGGAAATTAGGGCTGGCCACTGATTATTGCATGAGTAAACACTGGCATAGTAAAACTCACATATATCAAATAAGCTATAGTTCATGAGATATCACTTGGAGTTATGGGCTCAGTTGTTTGGGAGACTAGGGATAAGGTTTCTGGATAATATCATATATCACACAGACATTTGGCTACTACTTCTACTTCTACAGCTCCTGGACCTGGAACTCCTGGTTGAGCCACCACCAACATCATCATCAACATCAGGCAGAACCACCAAGTCCCCTTCAGCATCAGCCAACAACAGAGCATCTGCACCCTTTCTCTTGGTCCTTTTAACTGCTGAGGGCAGCTTGGAACTTGATATGACAGGTCCTGTGTCCTCATCGTGCATGTTGATGCTGCGGCGACGTTTGGTGGGCTGCTTGGATACAGGAAGGGAGTTCAGGGTAGTGTCTGTACCAAGTGTCATCATGACCCTTGAGGTTTCACGCCTGTCTACATAGAAATCTGGTAGCCGTGGGTCCAATTCACACACCATAATCCTTTAGTTAATATTAGCAAATGTTGAAATGGGCTGAAAAAAAAAACTCACTTATGGTTTCCTTTACCCTGAGATGAGACCACTCTAGCAACACCACAGAAATCCAATGGGCCAACATTGTAATGCAATGAGCCACTTATATGCTCCTTCAACAACTGCTGTTCCCGAGGAGTACCAGTTAGCCTGGTCAAAGAAGGAACACTGTGAATCAAATTTCAGAGTTAATGAATTAAGAATATATGGAGAGATACAGACTCAACATCATATATAGACCAAATAGAACACTTATCACCGGTGGTGTTGCGGTAGAAGTAAGTATTGGTCTGGATTTTTCCAAGCTTTTTGATATAGAGGCCCAATTCTGTGTAAATGGTAGGGCACAAAGATCTGGGGGTAGGGTATCCTTTGGCAAAAACTGTAAAAGAAATGTTGAATCAAAACTGGAAGGCAAAATTTTGTTGGTAAATTATTACCGTTCCGGAAGTATAGGGAAAGTGGATCGTCTGGAGTGCCAACTGAAAGGCCCGCTGCTTCAGCAAGGGCAGGCCAGGCTTCAGTTCCATATATCAAATACCCCAGATTATTTTTGTAACCCATCGCCACATGCAAATGGGATGGTTCAAAAAGATCCCATTCAGAACCAAGGAGAACCTTCTGGCGGGGAGTAACATATGAAATGTCTTTGCCATAGACATAAAACTCCCTCAAATATCTTAAGCGGTCTTTCACGGAGGCAGCTATGAGCCAGCCATGGAGGTTACGGCGGATAATGTTCCTAGAAGAAATGTCAGCTTCATTCATACATGGTTTAGCACCAGGGCTCACCAGATATTGAGACGAGCATGAATAGCAATTTGCCTGAAGGCCACAAGCAGGCGGGCAAGTCTTGACCCAGTAGCAAGACCTTCATGGAGAAGGTCATACAGGGTAAGACTAGGGGAGAGACCTTATGCAAATGATCAGCTAGATGCCATAAATATGTAAAGTAAATTGACACAAACCGGCCAGAAAAAAAAATTCCACAACAGTATAAACTCCGGCACCGGCGAAGAGGCGCTGTGGTGTTCTCCCTTCCGCCAGCTGTGCTGGGGAGAGTTCCATAGTGGCATGTCTGACAGCTGTAATAGCAAGCATGCCTCTATCATTCTTGGGCTTCATAATTTTTACCCAGGACACCACAGCACCGAGGAACCCGAGCCAATCATCATATATGTCATGCTGTATAGAAGAGGGTAAACTCTCCCTATCCACTCTCCAATATACCTAGCAGCCATGCCTGTGTCAGCACCAACCAACCTGCTCATGAGAAAATGTCTTACGCAAATTAAAAAATCCATAGTGGGAAAAGCAAGTACCCATTCCTCAAATTCAAATGCAATTCCTATTTTGAAACCACGTTTCTGCAGACAGACAGTTAGGGAGCAATATTGTATCATAAAAATGCAGTACTTACATTTTTATCCACTAGGCAAATAGTGTCATACCACTCAGATCGGGTGTAAATTTGCAAGTTTGTATGTGTAAAAAGTTGGACCTAAGGTTGCAGCATCAATCAAATCACTGGGGAAATACCATTCAGCCACTCACTTGAGCCCAAGCACTCCCAAAGTCTAGGATCACATTCCGGGCTGCAAAAGCCACACTCCTCAGCCTGAGATCCCTCTGCTGGATTGGGAACTTGGAGTGAAGGTACATTTGAGGGTATAAGAGCATCTGGTTTCTAGACTGCCCCCGATACACCATACAGGTGCTATCAATAATGTAGACATGGCCATCACGACCACGTGATCCTACAGGGCAGATAGACAGATCCTGCTGCTCAGAATTTGTAGCATCAGCCCAGAGGTCCTTGACCAAAAGAACGTGGCCATTCCTGGTACACCATTCAACAAAGTTTTGTGCTAAAGTCTGAGAGAGTACGCTTTCTACGTATTCAGGCATCAGTCCTATGGAGCAGAGTGGAGAGATTCACGGGAAAGCAACAGGAAAGTTGACATCCGATGAAATCACGATTGTGTTTGACATCTGGATGTAATTCCGGAGGCAATCCCGAATGGGCACAGTTGTGGCAAACAGATGTAACAGTACATTAATGTGGTATACACGTGTTGGCCACCTAATCCAAAGAGACAGTTGTGTTCCAAATACCTATTTAAATAATGCTACATTGTGATGAAAGCTCTAGTAATCGCAGAGGATGTGAATGTGCGTGATTAACATGAAATGTGCTTCAATTATGGCTCGCGCCACAAATTACGCCCAATTGGGTTGGCATATACAAAATCCGAGCGGCTAAAAAGTTTATATGATTAGTCAGCTGGCACGGCTTAGTAATTAAAGGGGTGGGGGACCTTGACAAGCAAGGTAACCACCTGTTGCCACAATTCATTAATGCCACCAAACCACCCGGCGCTCTTATCAATTGCCTTCCGCACAAGGCCCATACAAGCCCATATACACTGTCAACATGTATGATCAATGCATCATGCCACCGGCACTTGAGTCCCGACACTTTCTTTTCTTCAACAATCTTGGGGCCTCTGAGCAATGTTATGGTATATAGGGCTACCAATAAAATCACATTACTGTGTGCTCATCTTCCTGTGTCCTGTGTGAACAATGAACTCGCTATCTCCACCTAACTCGCAGCAAAATGTTCTCCCTGCATTAATGTCTCGCTAGCAACGGCCCCAGGCCCATTGTCCCGGCGGTACACCCACGCCACTACCACTTGCACTGCCACGCACATATGTGTCGCACATGTGCCTGCACATGTGTAATTTTCCTGAAGAATTAGATGTTCTCAAGTCTTCGAGGGATGATGGCTTGAATGAATACCGCCGAGTTCAAGTCAAATCTGTAGAACATTCAGAACATTTTCGTTAATCTAAATTATGTTTTATTACTAGGCCATAGTATACGACAATCCAGGTTGGGTGGTTGTGCTATATGGTATTAGTGAATGTGAGGTCGTGGTAAGAGGAGAGGATGATCAGCTGATCGCGCTTGACGCTCCTCGGCGCCAACAGCCATATCGACTCGATGCCCACCACGCTCAGGCTGTACCACCGCCTCCATCTCCCACCTGGCTGATGGATCATATGTCCAAGTCAACCAACATACAATCACCACTCTCTAACCCAAACCACCACCAGCCATGCCTGCCCCAGGCGCCTCCCAATGCACGCACCCCGTCCTCCTAACCATCCCCTCCGCACACGCTGCACTCGCAGGCTACACCCATCCTACCGCACAAAAGCGCCTGGCAGCAACCACCCCCTCCGGCCGCGCCCTCAAGGACGCCGCCGCAAAACCGCCGCCGCCGGGGACCTTCCCCGCGCCGCTGGTCCTGCCCGACGACGCCCTCGCCCTCGACCCGGCGTACCCCCCGCAGTCCTTCCGCGCCTGGAAGCACGAAAAGGACAGAAATCCGGTCACCCCGGACCGGCGCACCATCTACGTCGCCGCGCCCCCGCTGATCGACGCCGGCGATGCGGCCATCCGCGCCTGGGCGCGCTCCCCGCTGCTCGACGCCGCCGCACCAGACCCAGACGCGCGGACAGCGCCGCCGCGGACCGACGACGTCGTGGAATACCTCGCCGCGTTCTACCACCCCCTCCCCGTGCGGCGCCTGCCGACGCCGTTCCGGCTCACCGCCTGGGACGCGCCGCGCCCCAAGAAGTCCAGGGCCGCGCCCGCCGCCGCGCAGCACGTCGCGCTCGCGCACGGCGACTCCGCCACGCGCGTGCGCGTCCGCGCGGGAGAGGGAGAGGGAGCGGTGTACACGCACCAGCTCAACCTGGACGACATCCTCGACGGCGCGATCGACGCGCTCCCGCGCGACGCGTACGCGCTGCTGCTGCTGATGGAGCACGACCTGCACGAGGGCGACGACGACGCGTTCTGCGTCGGGCGCGCGTACGGCGGGAGCCGCGTCGCGGTCGTCAGCACCGCGCGGGACCACCCCGGGCTGGACGCCGCGCAGGGCCTGGGGCGGGACCGGGCGCACGCGTGGCCGGCGAGCCACTGTGCGGCGCACGCGCGGCGGCTGTGCGAGGAGGCGGAGGAGGACAGCGAGGAGAACGTGCCGAAGAAGAAGAAGGGAAAGAACATCTCCAAAGCCAAAACCTCGGAGCCTACGTCCAACCCCGAGCCCGAGCCCCAGCCCGCGAACGCCCCCCTCCAGGCCGCCATAACCGCTCTTCTCTCTTCTCCCCCAACATCATCGCACCACCCACCGCCATCACCCGCGCGCGCCGCCGAGCTCCTGTACCTCGCGCGCCTCACGCTCACCGCCGCGCACGAGCTGGGGCACACGCTCGGCCTCGAGCACTGCGTGTACTACGCGTGCCTCATGGCGGGCTCCGCCTCGCTCGCGGAGGGCATGCGCGGCGCGCCGTACCTGTGCGCGGTGTGCAGCGTGAAGGTGTCGGCCGCGGGGGCAGAGGCGCGGGGCGATACGCCTGGTACGCCTGGTAAGTATGTGCCAGTCAAGGGGAAGGCGGGGAAGGGGAAGGCGGTGACAGGAAAAGGGAAAGCGGCAGCGACGAAAGGCACCAGCAACACCGCGGTGGAGGCTGAGCTGGAGAGGTGCATCCGCATGCGCGCGCTCTGCGTGCGGTGGGCCGCAGGGGACATGTTCCGCGCCCTGGGCGCGTGGTTAGGCGGGCGGATCGCGGAGCTGGAAGGGACAGGCGGGGAGGGTGAAGGGAAGGGGTGGAGTAGGGTCAGCGTGGTTTCTACGCTGCAGCTCGGGACACTTGGATTTGCGCAGGCCTGAGCTTGCAAATGGTCTGTCAATGCTACTGCCCTGTGACTAGTGTATATACTTGTGCTGATTCTACGGTTCTGCCAGTGCTTCGACTACCCCTTGAATACCGATGTGCCTATGAAGCTCGTTAACCCTTTGCTCGATGTCCAGTCGCCTTGAGTGCTCGGCCATGCATAGCACCCACATACGATCCTCCTCCATATCTGCGGGTCTTTCGAGCGTGATTGCCAAGCGACTGACGGCTTTTCGAGCTGGCTTTCGGTGGCAACCCAACATCGCCTAGCGAAAGCGCGGGGAACCGGGAGCCTGTTGCCTCTACGAGTGTTCCTCCGGGACATCGGTTAGCTTTCATGCTGTGCCCTGATAAATTTGCGAAGATGAAGGGCCACAGAGACTCAGACTGAAGTGGAAGTGGCGCAAGATGCTCGGTGCCCACGGTAGCATGGACGCCGCTGGATGGACACTTCGCAGAGACTAAGCTTGCAAATGGTCTGTTAATGCTATTGGCGCTGTGACGAGTGTGTATCCTTATACTTGTACTGATTCTACAGCTTTGCCAATGCTTCCGACTGCCTCTTGAATAATGTGCTCATGAAGCTCGTCAACCCTTTGCTCGATGTTCAGTGCCTTGAGTCCGCTCGGCCACGCATAGCACTCCTCCATATCTACGGGTCTTTCGAACGTGATTGCCAAGCGACTGGCGGCTTTTCGAGCTGGCTTTCGGTGGCAACCCAACAAACATCGCCTAGCGAAGGCGCGAAGAACCGGGAGCGTGATTGCCTCTACGACTGTGCCTCCGGGGCATTGGTTAGCTCTATGTCGTGCCCTGACAAATTTGCGAAGGTGAAGGGTCACAGAGGCTCAGACTGAAGTGGCCAAGAAGTGACTCGAGATGCTCGATGCCCACTGTGACCTGGACGCCGCCGTATGGACCCTTCTGTCTTGAAAAAAAAAAATCTGAGTTGTATTGGGCCGAAATTGCAGCCTTGACAGCGCATTTAGTTTTACAACACGGCGGTAAGAAGTAGGTGGCAGACGAACATAATGAGGTCACGCCACAGCATGTAGCGCGCTGACCAGTATCCCGGGAAGCGGTGGACAGTGAAACTAAACTCACACGAGAGGGTTAGAGTTGCAAAGGAGTAATTCTGAACCTTTCGCCAAACCTGCCGCGGTAAGAAAGTCAGCCAAGTAGCATCTCGCAACATATTTATAACCGATTGAGAATGAAATATTGCCTATGCACTTGCAACGGCTCTCAGCGAATTCAACACCGTTACTAGTACTGGAACATGGTTCGATCGAGAACAGGCAATCATTGATGGATTAATGATCTTTCAGTATTTGCTTGCTCCGCCGAGGGAATCATCACTGCCATCTCCAGATTGAGGCATCTTCTTAACGCGGTCTGTGGATCCTCTGATGATCCAAAGGCCAGGGCCCCCATAAATGCAGACGCCTCCAACCTGATCTGATGGTTCCAATCGGAATTCCTCGCCCGACGATGTGGTACCTTCGTCCTGCTTCGTGACTTCGTCGTTCGAAATGATTCAAATGAATCAATGACCGTCCGAGGAGCTCTATCTGACAGCTGCTGTCACACCTATTCGCGTACCTCGAAATGCGGAATGATATCATTGATATGGGGCGCTGAGGGGGCGCCTCTGTGCGATCTCGGCTCGGACGCTGATATTGCCCGCTCGGACGTTACTCTGCTCTTCTCCGGTGGGCGCGTGCAGCCTCTAGTCTCCTCACCCACAATTCTACACAATTGAGTCTGGGCCACAGTCGGTGCATTCCGGAGGCCTCCTGTGGTGTCCTTGTGGTGTCCCTACCTGGCCCCAGGTTGTGCTGCGTTACACCACAGACAACCAGCTGCAGACACAAACAAGCTCGGTGATATCAGGTGTGCCGCTCCGTCCTCCAGAACCTTCCTGCGAGCGCACGCACACGTGCTACGAAATGGAGGTCTTCCCTGGTCTTCCCCGATCTGAGCCAACATTCGGCATCAGCCACCATCGGCCGCGCGTTTGTTATCTAACTGTCACTGCAGCAGCTGACGTATGTTGGACGAGGTTGGACGTGTGTCCTCATGCAATTTCATCTGCGCGGGGATCAGTGGGACCTGGAAGGACCTGATGAGACGACTTGAGATGAGCGAGAGCATCGGCCGCGACAATTACTACGGCATACGGGCAAGTCATGTTGCATTAGGAGCCGGCGCCGAGTCGACTTCGATTCCAACTTCGGAGCGGAGGTAGATCAGGGGTGCCTCCGTGGGTCATTGATGATTGTAGGTTCGGAGTGGATTGTTGGAAGACGGCGAAATGGATGCCGCCGAATATTCGTATGCGACATCGGCAATAGCAGTCGGATGGGGATTAATTGTTATTCCGTGTCTGGTCCTGATGGCTGCAATTTCGGGGGAAGCTCTTCCAGGGATGGCGAAACCCCAGGGCCAGAAGTGTTCAAAGGATGCAGTTCGAGAAATATTGAAGGAGGATCTTTTCAGGGACACAGTATCAATTCCTGCATTCTGCATGGTGTGAAGATCTATCCAATAGGGTACAAAGCTGTACCAAGCCTGGGAAGTCCAGGATATGATGTTCGCCATCATCGATGGCATGTGGGCTGATGTGGGTCAATCCAATAGGATTAATGTTGAGGAGATGGCGGCCGCTCTAGCCTCCCCGAGTGTTGACTTGCAGTGTGCCACTGTTTGGCAATTGGGTCCTAATCGCGTATCCACCGATGGAAGGATGCACGTCTAAGATACCTGATAAGCTTGGCTATTCTCCGAGCTTTATAATTGGGTTGCAGGCAGCCGAGGGGCGTTATTCTCCGAGCTGGGAGCGAAGATTATCAAGCAGTTTTGAGTGGCACTGGTAGGATTCAGATTGAAGTCGGATGAGATTGAGCCTGAATTAGTCTCCCGAGGGCAAACACCAGAAAATTTGGATTGAACCTGCGTAAACTCCGGATATCCTTGTCTGCCTGAATGCGAGCGTAAATGTATCCCATCGCGGAGGTTGATAATCTACACGAAATCCCGAGCCAACGATCCAAGCAGGCCCCGAGCCACGAGACTGAATTCAGTGAATAAAATACAACAAGTGCATCCAAATTTCATCGTCTAAATGCGATAAATAAGTACACGAGTACAAGCAGGTCGTAGTAGTAGCAGTAGTGGCCACAACTTTCAGACCGAAGCGGGATACAAGAGCGGGAATGGGACAAGGAACAAGGGACAAGGGATACATAACTACAAGAACGATCATGAGCACCGGGCAGAATCTATATATAGCGTGAGTTGTGATTGGAAAGGCAGGATAGCAGACAGAGCAGGTGGGACAGACGGGAAAGACGGGAAAGATGGGAAAGGTAACGGGGATAGGCATAGGTGTAGGTGGGAAGGGCATACAGGTTCAAACGCGCAGAATCGTATCATGTATGCGGGGAAATGAAGACGACGAGAAGGTAGTAAGAGTAAGAAACACCGGTGTACAGGAGGCCGCGCATAGTTTTTGGTGCACGCCCAAAGTCGAGGGCGGGCGGGAGCTCAGCACTCAGTACACGACGGTCTCGTCGACGAGGCCCGCCCCCGCCCAGTCCGTCAGCGACGAGTACGACGAGTACGAGTCGTAGCTCTGGCCCTGCGCGGTCCACACCTGCGGGCCCGGGTAGTGCATCTGGTCCGGGAACTTGAACTCCTTCCCGTGCGCGTTGTCGTTGAACCGGAACCCCTGCTGATTCATGCTGCTGGCGTACGTCTCGTATCCGCTCGGAACGAAGGCGAAGTTCGTGGGCGGGTGGGAGGACACGAGCGCCGGGGGGAGGATGGGCGTGATGGGCGTGTCGCACTCGTAGTCGAAGTCGAAGTCGAAGGAGGACGTGGAGGTGGTGGGCGAGAAGTCGGGGCAGGGCATGGGGAAGTCGAACGGCTGGATGAATGCATGGTGTTGCTATCAGTAATAGCTCAAGGCGCAAAGAAAGAAGAGAGAAGACTGACATCGCTCCAGTGGCCCTGCATACTCTGCTCGAAGACGGGTGACATGTTGCCACCCACCTCTCCCCCTCCCTGCTCCACCGCTCCTTGAACAGTAGCAGCTTCGTCCGCCGCGCGGGGGATGGCCTCGGATAATGTGGTCAAGGCTGGCGCGGACAGTGCGCGCTTGAACATGCTTGTCAACGGCACCTTTGCATCGCCGGGGCTCAGGCTGCGTGCCTTCGACGCGACGGGGAGGGGAGCAAGGAGATCCGCCTGGTACGCGGCTGCGACCGCCTGGGCCGGGGAGGGCACAGGTGAGACCATGGCCGAGGGGGACGACAGACTCTCGCCGTCCTCCCACGCCTGCACCTCCCGGTCGAGATCATCGTTGGTCACGCCCCCTGCGAGCAGCTCCGCGATCTTGGCACAGCGGCGCGCGGACGACTTGACGGGCAGGCGGCGGTAGGACTCGGCCTTGAATCTGACCCCGCCCTCCTCCTTCTCCTTGACCTTCTTCCGATTCTTCGCCTTCACTGCTTTGCCGCCGCCCCCGCCTCTATCCTTCACCTTGGCCTTGGCGAGCGCATTGGAGCCGGGGCGGAAACGCCAGTCTGGGTAGCGCGTGCGGTGCTCGGCCAGTGCCACCTGCGCCTTCTCCTCCCAGACGGCACGGTCCGGGGGCGACAGCTGATTCCATACGGTGCCTACCAGGCATTCAGCATCTTCCAAGCAAGACCACAGGGAGAAACACACCTATAATCTTGGAAAGCGTGCTGTGGTTCGATTCGGTCTTGTTGGACACCTGGCCGCTCTTGATGAACGACGACCGGAAGAGAATGAACGCGTTGGGCGGGCGGGGGATGTAAGATGCGTCTCTCTTCTTCCCGTGGGACGTCCTTCCTTCGCCTGCCGGGTGATCGTCGAACTCCGCCTCGCCAGCAGTGTAGATGTTCAGGCCTGGTGGGTACTCGGGCGGCGGCGGGGATGCGAATATGGTCGTCGGTGGGGCCATCTCGAAGACCATGGGGGTCATCTCGTTGCAGAAGGTGTACGACATTGGCACGGGTGGTGGATAGGAATACGGATTCGGATTGTCAACCAAGGGCGGCATACCGTCTGATCGTCCCAAGTGCGTTCGTTCCCGTTCAGCGCAAATTCCCATTATTTTCAGGCAGATCGACTCACCGTCGTCGTCCTCGACATCGTGTTCCCTGTATGGCGGCATCGTCAGAGTTCAGCACCAAGGTTGGATGGGAATATGGGCTTGCGGACACACACAGACGTACTACGGCTGTTTGGCTTTATGCCAGAACTGGGCGCAGGCCGAGCCGCTGGATCGAGTTCACACGCTTGCGGCCTAGGAAGGTTCCGTCCGAAAACACTCGGTTTTGGCTCCGGATTCGATCAATTATTACATTTCTGACCTGATTTCATTTGGAACGCCGCACACACCGCGACCAGGGCTAGCGCGGGTCCCGACATGCACGACACGTTGAGGTGATAGCTCTCCTTGCTGTACTTTGGACAACTGATTCTGCAGGCCTCAGTGCAGCGCAATGGCCAAAGCCCCCAGGTGTCGAAGAAGAAAAATGATACGTTCCGACCCGGCGTCCGAGCCAGCCAGCCAGGTAATTCACAATCCCCGAAAAGCAAAGGGAGAACGTATAAATCATGCTAGCTCCGCCGCTCCGAGTACGACTGTTGCTAGCTCTCTCTCTCATCTGACACAGTCATCGCAAAAATTAGGCGTGAGCCGCTGATATGCTCTACATTGGAGTCAGGCCCGCACTCCCGAGTCCCCGGATGCCCGATGCACGCTCGGAGCATCACCGATTGTCAATGGGCATTGATATGTTTTCGCGAGAAATGAAGTATTCAGGGCGTCGTACTAGTGCGGAGTTGGTAGGGAGTCACATGGAAGTGCACCATATGCTCGCTTATCGACGATTTCTGTATAGGAAATTGAGGGGCGCGAAGCGGCATCTGCAGAATGATTCGAGCACACGCTGATCCATTTTGATTGCACTCTTTTCTTCGAATCGATGGGAGCCTCGAAGAGTCACAGTGTAACCAAGGCTGGGTCCTCAAACGAGAATTTACGATCTTGGTCACATTGGTGACAGGGCGAACGTGGCCCTAAATGTTGATCTCTCAGGGCGAACCGAACAACGCGGTCGGCTTGTCATCATCCTTTTTCTTACAAAGTATATCAGCCAAACCGCCAACAGCCCTTCGATTTGTCCGCCTGTCCTCACGCTGACCACCGGTAGTCAACCACCACATCGCGACGGAGACTCCGATTCTCGCATCCACCGGCTGGACTGCATTAGCAGCCACGTCAAATACTCTGTGAATCTTGGCAGTACCATCTCAGATCCATGCTCCGTCTCCGCCTGGCCCCGATACCGCAGCGGCAGGTGGGACGCCCTGAGGCCCTGCGTGGAACCAGCGTGGAACGCCAGAACTTTGCACATCACCGTCGCCACGTCATGGCACACAAAACATAGCCCAGTCGTGCAACTGCGGCGTGGCTCGCCAGCGACCCCACACCACGCCCCGGTCGATATCGTCATTCCGAGCGCGTGGATCAGCTCGGGCACGTTGCACCATCATACAGGCAGGCGCGAGGCAACGAGGTTTGAATATATCTCACTTCCTCTATCAATCATCAATGTCGCTTTACAGGATGATATATCCCATCTATTGGCACTCCTCGGGCACCCGTTACCCAACTCCCTGGTACTGCGCTGCTCTTCTGTTCGCCGTTCAAGTCTGATGCGCTCGTGCTCGTGGTGGATTTCTTGGCAGCGGCCGGCCGGTCAGCTGCGTATATTAAACTCTCCACCACCATTCTCATTCATTCGCCAACCCACAGTTCATCTGCTATCCGCTAATATGGCCTTTTCAGGCGCAGCTAGGTCCCGCGGCCTGCTCGCGCGGTACACGTGTTTTGTTCCTACTCCAACACGCTGCACCGACCCCGGTGGGTATTCACAATAGGGACAGGATTCGTGCTGTTTGAATTTCATACGGACCGTCGTGTGCCAAGGGCGGTGATGATGTACCGCGACAGTGGATATTCCGAAGGCCTATCGCGTCCAGAGCTCCGGGGCGCATCTCCTCGAGGCGCGATTCTGCCGCTCGCTCGCCTTGCGGGAAACACGTGTTCCAGGGAACTGTGGAGGCGCCGACGTTACAGCGGAGATGAGATGATTGTGAAAGCGATTTGAGGGATACGTATGAGGAAGGAAGAGGGGAACGGTCTAGGTGAGTATTATTCGACACCCCCAATGATCCCGCCACCGATGCCTTCTCAAGTGCCGCCCGTGAAAAATACTGTCGAACTCATTAACGGCGCTCCCTTCTTATCTCTGCAATCTTACACACATCTTGCTTCAAGGCGGGTGCCTCCCGGCCACTTCAGCCTCTTAGTCGCGTCGGCATCTTGTTCAACCTCCTTTCTGGAACCTCCGTCGGCTCTGGTTTCCCTACGGCATGCTCCGGCACACAATTAGCGGCTCGCCGGCTGTAATAGGAGGCCCTCAGGGAAATTTCAGGGCTGCTTCTCCACTGGCAATAGCCCTCCGGAGCGCTCGGAAACTCCCACCCACATCAGCCCACATCCAGGGATGCCTCGTTATCTGCCTTTCTCTGTCAGCCCATGCATCCCGCCCGCTCCCACTTGATGCACGCGCACCGCATTCCGTCGCACCGCCGAACAATGATTCGTGCGCCTCGTAGCCTGCTGACACTGACAGCTAAACGCTAACCCCCTAACCGCAGCTTCCGAATCAAATGCCTGCACCCATCTGCGCCCACAGGTCGCTGGGCCGTAGTGGGCCGATGCCGCACTGGCGCTTCTGATCATGTTCGAACTTCGCACTCTATGGCATTCATGAGTCATGACACTTTCTCGTAATTCCGGCTATCTATCGCTGCTTTTCAGTCGTCATTAGACGCTGCAGATACCTTCGAGTCTCGACTGCCACTCGTGCGCGGGAGCCTGGTGGACAAACAAGCGTCCTAACTGAGTCGACTGACCGGTGAATAAACAACAACCACCTCCTCGGAGTGAGATTCAAGCGCATCATCGCAGGCGATTATGTTCTGTTCTTCCCATCTTGATGAACTGATCTCATCGCAGCTACTTGGCGATATCAACCCAGCTACTCATCGATATGGAGTCAAGGCCGCTTTGGAACGTTCACGATTCTGGATTAACTTTGCGCTATGGAGTCGCTAATGCCGTTTATTGCCTGTAACTACACGACTTGAAAGGTCCATTGATCAAATTCACCCATGTCGCTACCTAACTCACTTCAAATATGATCAGGTATCCAGACCGGGATAAAACACATGTGGCCCGCGGTGACTTTAAATTATGCATCTGTGAGTCTGTCGAAGCCCCGAATCCACAATTCGCTGTTATGTCGCGAATCTTAAGATCACCGCTTCAAATCAGCATTACATTCGTAGAAGACCGATAACGTGCTGAGACGCCAGAGGTTGTAGTTCTACTTAGCTTCAAAGCTACGCTCTTTATGACTACATCAGTGAATGTGTATCGATATATGCAGAGGCGATATATCTCGTCGAGACGCCAACACGAATAGATTCTGGGAATATGCGAGTGTTTCCGACCGGCAATTCCTAGCTTTTAGCGATTGGTCGTCAATGCCATGGCACAGGAGAAATGATATGATAGAGATAAATTGAACAGTTATTCGAAACGATTTAAACGTGTGTTCGTTCTGTGAATAGTATCCAACCATCGCACGAAAGAGGCCTTTCAAGTCGGAAACGGTAGACTCATAGGCATATATAATCAAGGTGCTAGGGGGTTCCTGGGGAAAGTGGCATTTTACATTAGGAAAGGCATACTCAAATCCTGCAAAAAAAATGTAGTCAGCAAAAGTGAGCACAAGCAGTTTCAAATTATCGTACCAGTTTCCAATGGCCAGCCAGCTGCAGCAGTCGAAAGATCGTAAATCAGCAAGATGTTCCTGACTATGCAGCATTAAAAGGTAGTCACACCTGTGGATCCTGCCATTCCTTTGAGAAATCCGGCTGACTCGCGGCGTCGGTCGGCGCGCGTTTCTTGTAGGCCTCCCAGTCGCGATGCATCTTGTTGATGTTATTGTAGGTTTCCTCGCTAATAAAGTGACAATTAGTAAAGACTCGAGCTGACGGGAAGGTGTGAGGGGGTATCTACCTGATTGCCCGCATGAGGTCTTCAAGAGGCATCAGAGGATTATTTGCTTAATGGTTCCAGAAAACATTTCAACCTCGAGATCAAAAAGATATAGAGATGTCGGCTTACCTAGATGCTCCACGAGTACCTGAACGAGACACCAGAATTATTAGTGGAGAACCGGTCAACATCGGAAGAACCGAACGCACAGCAGTCATGGTCTTTCCAGCATCCTGGTCTTCCCACGTAGTCTGCCCATCCTTGCAAGCCCCCAATGCAATCTGTAAGCATAAGCATGACAACCGTTAGCTCGCAACATCTAGCGCCGAAAAGAGAGTCGACAAAACGGAAAATGAGACGCACCACATTAGCCAGATGTGTGTTCGCCGCCGCCCGCGCCGCTTCACAGAGCATCCCTCCATCGCACACGACCGAGCGCGAGCCTGAGTATCGCTCTGGAGATGTTGCCCGCATCGTGTCCTTATCGTTGTCGTCCGTCAACCAGCGCACTTGTCGCTCCGCCTCGTCCACTTTGCTGTCAGGAGCTGGTGTGTTCATTGTTATAGGCAACCCAAGCTGCCTGAACTGCTCAATCAGGGGTAGTGTACTGGGGGTAGGGCCGGAGAGGGTGTAGGGAGAGGGAATCTGGGGTTGATTGATGCTGACACTTCTGGCCGGTTTGGGAACTAGTGGGGAAGTGGGAGTACGGGCAGAGCGGGTAGTTGGGTATCGAACCTCGTCTTGATAGACGCTCAACTTGGCTTGGACTAAGACGAAAGAGCGTGGGCTTATTAGCAAGTCGACCGGACATTGAGTCATGAGAGCCGCAACTCACCAGGGGTCCATGGGACACGCATTTGAGGTTCAGCTCTGTTTCCCTGGACGGGTACACCTTCACCAGGGCGAGTGAGTCTATTGCAGCGATGATGGCTCAAGTCTAAAGTCGGGGCAAATGATGTCAGCGGTGGTCCGGTGAGTGGTGCACAGTGGCGTACCGAGCAGGGAGGCCGAGTGGCATGTATCGAAGATGGCCTGTGAAGGATGTGCGCTTAGTAACAGTTCGAATGGGATACAATAAAAAAGTGCTCACGACAAGGTGACTGCCGGCAGGTAATGGATCGACCAAATTCTTGCGGAGAGCCTATCAAGGTGTTTAGGTCAGCTTAGGTACCACCTATAGTTGAAGTCAAACACATACATTGTCGATGATCTCTTCACTGTCAACAGGGATGATTGCTGCGTTTAAGTTGTATCATCAGTAAATTTGTTCGCAAGAGTCAGATGTGAGCAAACCTTCATCCATGCCATCATCTTCTGTCCCTGACACGTTTTCGACTTGTGTTGAATGGCCAGAAACTGGGCATCATGTGGTGAGCTTCCACAGAGGGCTCTCAGATTAACGCGACGTACAATGAAACACAAATCTGTCTCCAGCCTGTGCGCCCCTTATCAGGCCGCCAATTTCTCGAAGCTATTTGATCGGGGATTCGTGAGCTCTAGGACAAGAGCAGCACCGTGTAAGCTTACTATGTTCTTGTGAGTAGGCAACATGTTTGTATCCTCCAAAACTCCATCATCCAGCATTATTTTAATGTCCGCTGTCCTGTACCCGTACACATCTGAACATATAGTTAGTCAAGAAATTATCTCGTTGCAAGGGACGCTTACCGATCAGGAGGTCGCGCATTCCATAAACATCTTCGTGGGGTCTGGCCAACGTATCCTCTCCTTTAGCCTTCTTGATCCCGATAAGCAACGCTTTGCGTTTGCGATTGGGGAAGATATAACGCTCGACCAACCGCCTAAATCGCAAGTTGTACATTGGAAAGACGCGGATGACAGGAATCCATGATGAGGGGTGGACGCGGAGTACCTTCCCGTGACGTGGCGCTACTAAGGACCTCGGGAAGTACTTTTCCCTTGAGGACATATCGATTGCGGCTGCTGCTGTGAATTTTGTAATGGGGGCATTCGAATGATGTTAAGTGTGATATGTAATATTGCCATGGCGACGTTCCTAAAGAACCGATTTAACTCACCAAGCCTGACAAGAGTATTGGTAACGCTACCACCGGAGAATAGACCACGGTACTGTCCTGAAATCAGGGGCTACACGATACTCAAGAAAATATTGCATACCTGGAATAGATGGACCCATTTTTCGCCAGATTCCTGCCAGAAAATGAACTGTTCAATCAAAAAAGGCTGAAGAGCGATTTCGCCGACATACCCGCTGTTTGGAAAGAATAGGTTAAGGTTGATTAGTGTAGTATCTCGTAGCAAGCTTTACGAAAACTACATACCCACTAAATAGTATCGTGATGAGAATGCTCTTAAGTTTCCGTGCAATACCATCTCAATGGTGTTGCTTTGACAGTGGCTCACCTCCTAAAATTTGGTCCGATGCTTATGGTCAAATAAGATCTTGTGATCAAGCCTGCGGGGACTTACGACCTGGATGTCGAAAAAGGATGATGAAAAAATAGAAACTTAGTATGTCGAGTGACGCACAATCTAGTTGTTATACATTTGCGGTGATCAGCTGCACTCAATACACCCAGCTTGTGGATTGCTTACAAGCTACGTATCATGTACCGCACTTCTTCAGTTCTCGGTAACGTGATGGCGATGCAGGACGACTCACAGACTGCAAGCCAGGAATTTAACAACGGTGAGCATGCAAAGCCGTGAGTAATCCAATACATAGTTTTACTGAGTACAGGGCGACTCACGGGCTGCGAATCAATAAGAATTCAAATTGGTCAGTTGTTGGGCGCGCATGCGGAGGTGGACCCACAATCTAAAAATGACCCAGGAGCAATTAATGGGCATAAAGGCAAGTGAGTGAGGAAACACTGACATCCTGTGATCCAACACACGACTACGATCAGTTATTGCGCCGCTATCCACATTGGGGTCTGCAGCACTTACATGCTCCGGTCCAGCCCCGTCGTCAATATACAATTGTAAAAATTGTAAAAACTAAGGTTCATGAAAATGTCAACCGCTGGTTAATCTAGGACATGCGGAGAACACAATGACGCACATTCTGATTGTCGGAAAGTTTGGTCGATGTGAGTATTCGCGTTCTCGAGAAAGCTGATAGATTAAAAAGTAGATACCTTCTTTGCAAGAGATTAAATATTAGGATGCAGCTCGTCATTGTAGCATAGAAAGAAATGGCACCCACTTGCTGTGTGTATTAAAAGGATTTCGAGCTTTTAAAAGTATTTCACATGCACCAAAATAAAGCACTCACATCCTGTTGAAGGATTAGTAATTATACTCTTTAACGATGCGGTAAAGATCAACACTTACTTTCTGGTAGCCAGAGCATCCACATCTACTTAGTCTACCACCTTGAAATATTCGTAATACGCACTTTGTATTTTGCTGAAATGCGTTCCAGTTTATTCTCAAGAGCGCTCTGACGCGGACTGTACGACCTTGCCTGCGAGGGATATGGGTTGTAGATATTAAATGGCGCGGAAGATGAAGAAAATAAACCAACAAAGCTTACCAAGTTGGTAGTTACATCACCAGCCGTGGCAGTCCTGCCGATACTAGTACATAAAATCTGGTTAATCCACACTTCACACGCTGTACTGGGGGAGATCACAGGTCGTGGCCGTGTCCTGGTCTCGCAGAGGAGGATGCGCCACAAGGGCGAGGGCTAAGGGCTGAGTCGGAGTGGCGCGCAGGGCGCCACGTGCCGAACGATAGATAGACACGCATACGCATTGGGAATCGACACACCTTCTTTGCCTTGTTCTTCCGTGTTGGATTCCGCCTCGCTCAGTCTGCTAGGAGAACCACCCTAGTCCAACGCATGAGACGTGTAAAACTTGTCCAAAACGGCAATGATACTCTCATCGATAACATCTTTCTGACCTTGGTCGATGGCGGAATGCAAATGATGGAGCCAGTTTCTACACGCGAATGAGTGTGAATCTGAAGTTTGAAGCGCGACTTCCTGAGAGGCTGTGATCATGAGCTTCAAGTAGCGCGACGCGATGAAAATATGTGTAGATGCTGGATCCACATAAAGCGGACCAGACCGATGTTCGTCTGCGAGGAAATCGCTCAGCGACGCGTGATTCGGCCTAATCGGGGTGTCATCGTCGGCAGGAAAGCGTATTATTGATGAAATCGCCCTTAAAGCGTGCTTGACGTCCCAAACATCGAGTTCAAGCAAATTTGCAAGGATGTTGATCGAGGGTGGTTCGTGGCAAAGAGTGAAGGTGGCGAGGACGTCCTTAAAGTAGGCGATATGGGAAGCAGCCTGTATGATCTGCGTATAAAGAGGATCCAGGCCGACATGTGCCTTCAGAGCACTCTTCAGCTTCTTCTGGGGGGCCGCCGAATCATCGGTAACATAATGCACTAATGTCGATGCGAAGATAAACTGCTCTTGCGATTTTTCGACTATCTCGCGGATTTCATCTTCTGAAGGCCACGGCTGACGAAGCAGAGGATTTTGGGCGCATATCTCGCGGAAGCGAGACACAAGGAATTTCCGGATGTCGTCGCTTGCAGCATAAGTCGCCAGATCCAATACGAAAGTTTGTGCGCAAGCGTCTGCTGCTGCGAACCGTTGTGAGATATGAGGCTCTGCGCGGCTAGCAAAAAGAAATCGCAGGGGAAAGAACCGCCGAGGAAGTCGATGGACAGCGAACGCGTCGGCTACGACATCTATAAAATCCTGTACGCGCAACTTATCAGCGCACTCGTCAAGAGCATCAACGACTATGACCATAGGATTATGGATGTCCTGAGCAGCTGCGAGGACAGGTCCATAAATCAGTTCCTCGAACTGATGTTTGAACATTTTGGAAGGGAGCGAAGGATCGGCGCAAAACGCGTCCGAGATGGATTTTTTGATCGCGGGAATGGATTGGGTGAGTTGGAAAGCAATTGTCGTTATGAAATGACCAAATTTGCCGCGAGTACCTGGACCGCGAATGAAAAAGAAGCTGGCGCCGAGTGTTCCATCGCGCGCACATAGTTCAGCTATCGTATGGGCGATCGCCGACTTGCCGAGTCCTGCAGGTGCTTTCAACCAGCAAATCGGTTGACCGCCATTTTTGTTTTTCCAGTTGATAATCTCGGAGATGATTTCTTCGCGAGTTCCCGGGAGACATGGGACCCTGGAGAATGTACCATTGCATGCAGCATCGCTGCCGTTGTATCCAGCATCTGCGATGACAAAATCAGGCCATAGTCCTACCGTCCGAGACTCTGACAGTGGAGATATGGTTAGATCGAGCAGGCCTGAATGCGTGCACTTCGCACCAGGATCGACAATGTTCCCAATATGATTGGCCTTCAAATTTCCATTGATGTTCACAACCATCCCGTTTCCCCGCGTATCGTTCGTATTGAATGATACCTGCAGGATTCATGGTCATAACCTAAGCACCCCTATCATGTGGTATATTACATACCGCGGATGGGGAGCCAGTGCTCATCTTCGAAGAACGAATATCTAAGCTCGCGTGAGATCGCACATGACATAGCCATATATTGCCCAACTCCTGTTACCTGGTGAATTCTACGACAAGGAAGGTTTCAAGAAAGTTGTTGATGGCTTGAAGATGGTGGTTGAGATGAACGCTGAGGAACACGTTGTTCGCAGCGCGCTAAATAGCATGGAAAGTGACACGATCACATGATATGTCTCCTATGTCAGTTTAGTCTACATCTCGCCTGTATCAGGCTTACGGTTGTGTACAACGCGACCACTGAATTTTCCAAAGCTGACTGAGAGCGAGGTACCTGTAGAGCAGAATAACAGCCAATGACCAGAATACGCTCCATACAGCAGACTAGGACTTTCACAGCGCACCATGGCGGAATCAATGGGTTGGCCTGGAGGATTCAGAGGGGAAGATCGTGAGACTGCACCGTGTGAGATGTAGAACTGTACGGATGAGGCTGATAGAGATTAGGTTTGATTCGGAAATTGAAATTTGAGGGCCATATCAAGGTACTCATATAGTTGTTACAATCGCGATCCTCCCTTCCTGCTTCTACCACCCAGCTTGTTGCGAGTATAGGTATGGTATAAGCTCTAGCAGGACAAGTTTCTTTACAGAGGTTATAAATTTGCATTGATGCAGCTGAACATGATATCGTCGCGAGTGAGGTGGACGTGCTAGCTCAGGGTGCCGGATTCCAGTTCGTACACTTCAAAGGAATGCAGCAATATGACAGCCAAGTGGACCAGTTGCTTTCTCTCTCTACGGGTGGTCTGTGTAACTGCGAAGCAGGATATTTAGACAGATAGCTTGGGCCGCAACCAGCGTTATAACTCAAGACGTACTTACGACTTGGCCGCGTAGAAGAAAGCGGTGCAAAATTTAAGGCACAGACTTTCGCAATCATTAAAACAGCCACACCTGTCATTGTCGCCACCCGGTTCTGCTCAGCCACAGCCCACTGCCTGCGTTGCGAATGACGATATGTATCTGATATTAGCGTTAGTATTAGTGGTCACTGCCTGTGCACGAGATTCATTGTTGGCGGCGAATCCCGATCTAATTTTGATTTCTCGAGCACCAATGGAATTATCACTCGGTTTGAAAGTGAAGGACGATGCAGATCATCGGATCCGGAGAGGGCTGTTGCAGGCAAGTTTCAGGGGCACGTTCATTTAATCTAGAGCCTGCAGAGCAACATTGTTGCAGCGTCAGACATGATATTAATGTTTTGTTACCAACTGGCTGAGATTAACTCTAGCTTCAAACCGTTGCCCGGCAAGGCCCAACGCCCAAAAGCAAAACAATCCAAGCCCTGAAGATGTGCCTGGACGCTGAGCGCGGCCAATCACAAAGAAGGCTACAGAAGGATAAGGTGATCCACCGACGTGTTTGCAACCATGGACATCTTGTGGCTGCCAAGGCACTGGGATTACAAGTTGATCGTTGTCGGCCTGAAACTGACAGTTACAATTGAAGATCGGCCAGGGAATCAGCGGAGTACCGAGGCGGAAGCATCTGAGCCGCTGGGTATCAACTGTGGCACGGATCACATTTCTTAGAAACCCTGTCTCCCTACGCTGCCCAGGCAGCTCACAGAGCACATTGAGAGTCCCAGGAGACCCCCCAAGTCTGACAGTGACATGCGCGACAGTAGCGCTTCACGTGCACCCAAGGACGTGCCAGCGGCAGCTGCGGCCGTGACCACGTCCTACTCTTTAATCTTATCATTATCAAGTCGCCGGCGGGGCCAGACCAGAACCCAATTAGGTAGCAGGACTCCCGGCTTATCGGACATGGTAAGGGAGTTAAGGGAGCAGAGGGAGATATCATTCGTCGCCTTTGAAACCGAAAAAAAAAGATACATCTAGTGATACAACAATCCTTTGTGTTGTGTTATGTTGGCGGTAATATGTGATACAGATAAGAATATTGGTAGTGAAACAGTAACAGTGGAAGGCTGTTTGGGGCGGTTTAGGGTATGGCTACAGGTCCTGGGGGTATAGGGAATCGAGTCTCGGGTGCGCGTGATAATGATACAGGTCCGGAATACGAGTCATCATCATGCGAGATTGAGGGCCCAAACATGTGGGCCCATCTTGGTGCTCGAGAGCCCCAAGAAACGATTCCGCCCCTGCAGAAAGTCCACCCTCCGCAAGCCCTTCCCGAGCTGCTCCGCGTGTGTCGCGGGGCTGCGCTCTACTCGCGCGTGGAACGCCTTAGCGATCGCCTGCTGCGACAGTGGGGGCTCCTTGTTGTATTCTGCGCGCGATGCTGGTATGCGCAGGAGGTTGTACAGAGCGCGGAGGACGTCAAGTACTGTGACGTATGGCTGCGCATCCGCGGTGACGGTGAGTGTCCATGGGAGGGCGGAGATAATTTGGAGTGTGTGTGTGGGAGGGAATACGGCGGGGTCTGCCAGCTGCGCGGAAGAGAGGTGGATGGGGCGCGTGGTATTGGTGACTGCAGGTGTGGTGAGGGAGACGTCGAAGATGATCTGGGGGATGCCACGATCAAACGCGAGGAGGGAGTTGGGGATGACCGCGCCCTTGGGGAGGGCTACGGCGTTGGGGAAGGGGCTGGGTGGTGTGATGGGCCCTGTAGAAGATGGCAGCGACGACACGCTGAACGACGGCGAGGGCGTCTGCGGGGGCGAGTAGGCCTGGTTGACCTCTGCGAATGTAACGTGCTTTCCCGGCATTGTAGTGTGGTTGAGGTGGGTAAGGCTTTGCGAGATGTTGTGCGAGCCGATGATGGGGGGTGTTAAACAACCGATTACTGGGAGATTAACGGACGCGGGGGAGAGGATATATAGGCTGCTGTATGGGCGCAGCCACCGATCACAGTAACTATAACTCTGGAGATACCAGCTTGGCTCAGAGTGACTCCGTTATAGCCACGGTGATCCTAGGTTCCCTGATGGAGACGATGCACATGATATGAGCCAGGAGACGAGCCAAATCGCACAGGTTCTGCGGTTCCGCGCTGAGGAAAAGCGGCAGAGAAGATGACAGTTCGGAAGAAGTTTTTTTTTTTTTCTTATTCAAAATTTGACGCTGAGATCAATTCATCTTGCCCTCCGGCGGATCCCCTTCTCGACTCATCCCAACTCGATTCCCCTATCCAAGCTGCTTTCGCGCCCATGGCAATCTACTCATCGTACTGTTTTTCGCTTTAGATTGTGCTCTATCTGCAAATCTATCGCGACTGCCCCAGAACCCCAGGAACACATGAAAACCAAGTAGAACTTCCAGATGTGGTAAGACGGCCCCGAGTCGCCCTGGTGGCATTGCCTCCAGGCTCAATCCGGCCTTGCGCCCCGCCCAACGTCAAACGTGCCACAGTGACCGCGGTTATCGCTCCCATCCCGCGCTGATTCCTATCGCGCCATCTGTCCCAATGGGGGTGACCACGCGCTTGTGCTAGCGGGTCCAGTGCCCAGCATTACGCATGGCGGTGCTAGTGACCGCCCTCGACGTCTTGCCCATTGCCCAACCCTCCACAGCCATTATTTCTGGCCGACTCGGAGCTGACCTGCGAATGAGCCATTCCAATTTGACCTGAGAATTCCAGTCCACCCTCCTATCAGTGGCTTCCCTCCGCAGCTGCGGGGCACCTCTCCCAAATTGAGCCCTTGTCTTGTCACGGTCCTATGTGCAGAATCTGCAGATGCCCACCGCCGACCAATCCCAGTCGCCCGAGTTTATGGCATGATATTCGTGTCAGCTGCTTGCTGCGCCACCCGAATGTGCCCGCAGCCCCCTTCGATGATGCAGCTCGCGAGTGGCAATCAACGAAGATTGCAGTGACTGCGTATGACTTGAGCGCCAATGATGCCATCGAAGTACTTGGCGCCAACTTCGGACTATCCTTCGGGGACGGGCAAGGCATCTCAGCCGTGCTTGCGGACTGCGCACAGTCGAGCGCTAACACCAGACGGTGGTCCCTGCTCGCGCCCGCAGGCCGAAACACCGCAGGAAGCTTCTATTCTCACTCCTCTACTCATCTATTCTTCTCGAAGCACCTCGGGTTAACTCACTCCCCAACAGCCCGCAGTATCGGCTCGAAGCCGCTCTAACGGGGTATACGATACTCGTAGTGCATGTGGCAAGTGCTGACTGTGCGCTATTTGACTATATATTGGTAATCTGGTACATCCGGCAAGCCCGGTGTGGCCCAGTATTCGATTCTCGGGCTGGGGCACAAGCTGTAAATAATAAATTCACACTTGTAGCCCGGGGTGTAAGAGGTATGTATTCGTACGGCATGCCTCGGTTGGTGTTCTTTGTGCTGACAAGGGGTCAAGCTGGCTTGTTCTCGAATTGAGTCCGGGTGCTTTGTGCGTTTGTGGATAATATTGAACCTGCCCTGCCCTGCTGGAAGGACTGGTCCGACGGAACACGTGCGGGTACTCGGGATCCGTCAAACAATAGCTATCAAAGTTCGTTCTATCTGTTCTTGTTCTGCCCTACTCAGACGCAGGCGAGTTCAATATATCGCCCATAACACCAGGGCCGACCGGATACGCAAAACCGGTGGGCCAATGTGATCATATCAGCTGGCCATGGTTCTTGTCCTTTTATTTTCAAGGTGACTAAACAAAATTGGACGCATGCTGAGCTATACTGAATCCCTGAGCTCTTATTTTTCAGGACCGGTGGCCGCAAGAAAATGGTTCGCGGTACAAGGGCTTCGGCTCCTCCGCTGGCCCTATCCGACAGAATTTGACTGCGACACAACACACAAGCGCCATCTCTGAGATGGTGGGGCCCGTCTGCCCTTACATCAAATGAGCTGGCAGAACAACCAATTTGGACCCTAGGACACGCATGTGGCCGGTCGCTTGTCTCTGGCCCAGCTGCCTTGGTGCTGTCAGCACAACACATCCACGAAGCCCGTGCCTCTCCCACACGGCTTGCTATACGCGTCTTTAATGGTCATGCCACTGAAATACCCTGCATTGTTTCGTTATACTGCTTTTATTAAAACGGTCGTTTGCCCACGCTATACTTGGCATCTCTGATGTGCATGGGATGCAACCTTGGCCGACACCTGCGCGCATGCCAAGCTATTTATGGTGACGCTAATCTAGCTAGCTACAGTATTATTAACTACACGCTTGCTATGACCCAGCCCCCCAAGCTCTGCGGCTGGTAGTATACGTATGTAGGGGCGCAGACGGAGGCATGAACGCATTAGGTGTTTCACGGAGCCCGATATCATACCCCATCAGTTGGGCCTCCTTGTCCTCTTTAGAATCAACATCCATAAAAATGAAGCCTTCTTCACAACAAGGTGCCTGCGGAGCGCAGCGCAGCCCCAGTAATTTGTCGCTCATGTCGGTTTTCACTCAACTTGAAAGTGAGCCGGCTCATCGCTCACACGCACAGATAACTCCGTGCTGGAAATGAAAGCCGGATCTCCCGGATGATCCCACTACTGCTCTGGGCCCCCTTTCTCCATCACGCAGTTAAAGCTCATTAACTACTTCACAGCTTCGGGTCTGCCGTCGGTTTGTGATGGCGTGTTGATGAGTAATAACTGCCGTCGCTTGCGTTGCATTTGAATGTGGGCCAAGTTGCGCGCGATAATACTATTCCGGGCTGTTCCACGCGCTACTGATTTTTTCTTCTATCCGGCGAACGAGATATTTACCGTGCTGCAGGCGATGCTGCTATCTGAGAAACCGAGCGCAACGATCGACGCCAGCGTCTAAGCACAAGCGCCTAACAGCCACGGCCTGTGCCAACACCGCCATCGGAACTTCGTGCCCTAGCGCCTCGGGATGCCACTTGACGATGGTTGTCGATCATCCCAGAATAGTCGAGAACGCTTGCGTGTGTTGCGTTAGGCTCGGCATGGGCCTAAGGCAGATTTTCATTTGAGGCTGTCCTTGCCAGTGCTAATGAAATTCAGCCAGTAATAATCCCCATGTTCCTGTCCACTCGTTATCAAGGTCGCTGTTGGAACCTTGTGTGCCGCTATCAGTTGCTGACGTGGGTCAGCTACCGTGATCTTTTCAATCACCAAGCTTGAGGGCCACTGATATCTTGGTGCGTGAACTAGCCCGCGCCACTACAGGTATGTGGACTGGCGATAGAGCAATACCGGAAATACTCAGGTTGCGAGGGATGTGCTCAGGTGAGTTGAATGTGGCTTGGGGGTATCTAGGGCTAATTTGATGTGCCACAGACGTCGAATCAGTGGCACACGTTTTACAGGCACTATGCTTCGCGAAGAAACAGGAACAGGATAGTGATGACGCTGTATTTAGGTTCTCTCTCTCGCGTGAATAGAACGGTTCATCGCCAGTCGAAACCGCAACCTTTAATGCGTTGAGGGTACCACAGCGTCCAATGCTTCTGATCACAATTAGGCAAATTAAAGGCACACAGCGGTAGTTCGTTAACAGAGCAGTCTACCATCCCATTGTAAGGACAGGTGTATTAGCAAAGCTTATTTCATCCAGTCTTAGCCTTCAAGTCTTTCCAGAGCACCGTGAACAGCGTGATACCAATCCCCGCAATAAGCAGCTCCACACCAACGTAGTTGAGCATTCCCACTTGAAGGCCCGCGCCACCCCTGCACGGATGTTAGAATGTTGCTCTGACAGTCGGGCATGAGAGCTCACCAAGTAGCCCCGGCCACCCGACCCAGATAGTTACTGTATTGGATGGCAAGGCTAATCCTCTTATTCCAAGATCCTGGCAGCTGCTTGGACAGCAAGCTGATCGTGCACGTGGAGGCGATGTTGAATCCCAGCGCGACCATGAACCAGCACACGATAAAGCCGCCGTAGTTCACGTTCTCCGTCTTCAGCAACGCGAGCATGACAAGGAGGCCGATGGTGCCTAGGCTCGTGCCGAGCGCAAGCACGTACCGGTCCTGGAAGCGGCGCGCGAGGTAGAGGTTGGCGAACAGGAACGGGAAGGCGATGCCGCCGCCGAGTGCGATGAAGTTGCCCGCGGCGAACGGCGACCAGTCGAAGGCGGGGGAGGAGTGGCCGTACACGGGGATGTTGGCTTCCCAGGCGCCGAGGATGAAGAAGCACATCATGGCAACCCAGCAAATGGTGGCGATGACGAGGTACTGTCGCACTGTTGGGCGGAATACGGGTTCAGGGGTCGAGGGAGCAGTGGTGGTAGTGGGCGTGAGCTCGATGGTATTAGAAGAAGGAGGGGCTTCGTCTTTGTATAAGAGTCCCGCCACGAGCCACCAGACCGCCCAAACTCCGGTCATGAGCCAAGCTGGGCTGGTGTACCCGTTGAAGAGGCCGCTGGCGAATCCGACCTTGTATAGGAGCCCGCCGATGAATGGGCCCAGGGCAAACCCGCAACCCTGCCCAATGACTAGGTAGCTCGCGAGGGTTGTCCGGCGTCCGACGCCGACGATACGGGGGTCCGAGCAGTACTTCTTGGAGTACATCCAGAATGTGAAACCAAAACCCGAGACAATGCGACCGATGAGAATGAGGTAGAGGAAGTTTGTTTGGTATGCAAGAGCATAAAGCGCGTTTCCTAAGAGCGCAGATCCACAGGCAAAGTGCAAAGGACGTTTGTACAGACCTGGAGACATCGATCAGTTAACTGTCCAAGAAGTGTTGGTGACGTCTTACCCTGGTCAATCTTCATCATGGGGAGGAGGGCTAAGCCTGCGACAATTCACTATATTAGAAGGAGGGGAGCATTTCTCGATGGCAAGGCGCACCTGAGAAGACAGTCGGAATACCGATCACTAGACCGGAGAATGTGGACCCGCCCCCCAAATGTGTAGCATATTCATTGGACGAGGACACGATGATGAAGAAGGACACCTAAGACAACAAGTAAGATTCGCAACAATCGTGAACCAGCAAACGCACCTGCAGCAAGCCACTCGTCAAAAGGACTATCACAAGGGATGTAAGCCGGGGCAACTTCATCTCATCCTCCACCAAAGGATCTACCATAGTAACACTGCTCCCCGCCTCATTTCCATTGTTTCTTTCAAGTTGCTCATTGGCACGCTGTCTACCAATGCTCGAAAGGATGGGAGGTACTTTGAAATTGAAAGCGGTCGACAAAACACGGGTGCGCGACATCGCTTAAAGTCACTTGCGCGGGCGAGCAGATAGAGGGGTTTATGAAGCAGATGAGACCTCTTGCGAAGGTGTTATATAGTATGAGCATGACAGACCGCAGCGGCTTGAACGTTAACAGTGATTGCTCCTTTGGTTGTCGAGCATCATGCTGCCCGCAGCTAGCTGCCGAAGACTCAGAACAGGGGGCGCCGTCGGACGCCGTTGATGCATCGTTGGTTCCTGATCGCCGAAATGCCGATTTTACAACTTTTCTCAACGTTCTCTCCTCCCTCGACACCGTCGGCCTATCATGATGCACCGTCCAAGCTCGTCTAAGGAATATAATAATTCATCATCGACAAAGTGTATTATGATACCCTGTGGATGAGCCGGGGGATAAGAACCGCGCTTCGAGTTCACCGTTTCACTACATGGTAGTTGGCGCTTGTATGTGCGTATATCAGCGGACAGGCTGGTGAGTTAACAGGGTGTTCAATTGAAATACTGGATTCCTTTATTGAACCTTGCCTAATTGTGATTTCATCTCTCCAGGGCCGCTCTGGCGCTAGCAGTCGTAAACCTCACTTCCGAAACCATCGCTCTCAAATGGAACTCCAGGCGGCTTGATGCATTCCTACCCCTCGTCAGCTTTCCAACATCCTCTATTCCCCGCATGGCAACCTGATCAGGGTGTGCTCGTATACAGGTGTATACCTTTATTTGTATTGCCGCCGAGTAAAATATATAACAGAGGCCCCCTATCCACTCTCCTTTCCTACTTACTTCGCTGCAAACCACTACCATCTACCACCCCAACCCCCTATTTCAACTCCAAACATGAGCGGAACTCTCAAATCGTCGTCTCAGCTTGAACTCAGTGGCAAACTCATCAGCGAAGGCCGTTATAAACTCATTCACATCCTCGGCCAGGGTGGCTACGGCGTTGTCTATAAAGCACTGGACACCACCTCGCCGGAGGAGAACCCCAAGTACTACGCAGTGAAATGTCTGCTAAGAGATACTTCATCTGCTCGGGAAGGCATCGAGGTAAAGCATCACCTCGAACTCAGTTCCGTAAAACACATCCTAACACTCCACTGTGTTATACAAGACGAGGACTTCATCTACCTCGTGCTGGATCTATGCACCGGCGGTGATCTATTCGAAGTTGCGAGCGAGAGACGGTTCTACCCCATGGACGACGCCAAGACGAAGATTGCTGTTCTACAGATCATCGACGCCCTATCCGCGTGCCACAATGCCGGTATATTTCACAGCGACATCAAGCTCGAAAACTTTCTGTGCGATGCAGATGGCCTCAACATACGCCTCACCGACTTTGGCCTATCCACCAAGGAGACAGAGGTGACTGCCGGCGGGGCAGGGACTATCGGTTACCGTGCCCCTGAGTGCGAGGTTCTTGGAACTTCGTACTCGCCGCGCGCAGCGGACGTATGGGCTTTAGGGATCTTGATATTTTCGCTAATTAATGGCGCACACCTTTGGGATAAGGCCACGAAAGATGACCCTAGATTCGAGCTGTTTTTGCTCAATCCCGAGCGCCTCTTAGAGGACAACCCGATGTCCTTTGGCGTGTACGAAATCCTGAAGAAGGTCCTTGTTGGCGGAGAAGCCGACCGCATCAAGCTCCCGGAACTCCGAATCGAGTTCGAAAATCTGGAGACGGTTTACTATCCGGACGCAGACATGTCGCCACACTCTTTACACATTCTCACTTTCGAGACCGACGACCTATCCTCCGACTCGTTCGAGGCTCGACCCCGATCAACAAACGGCGCTCAATACGGCATCATTATCGAATTTCCATCCTTCATTTCGGACAATAATCACTCAGCACACGGCGATAATTATTTGCGCGCCAGCGACGAGGCCGGTACTCCTGCACCGCCAATCGTAAATCCAGAAATTGCATTACCTGCACTTCACGATGACCGAGCGCTCCCGCCGACCGCCAAGCGATCGAGCCGCTTCAAGTCGGTTGTCCGTCGTGTAAAGGCCGTCGGTGTGGTTGCACGACGCAGGTGGACAGGTCTCAGCCTGCTGTTGAAGTAAGGAGATCGTAGTAGACATCATTTCCCCGTAATATACCATTCTATAATATTGTAATGCCATAACATTTCACCACAGCAACGACGGACATTCACAGCTGACCTGCATTACCCCTATTTCGGAATACGACTAAAGAAAGACTTCAACTCTCAAGACTACATATTTGGAAAGCTGTGTCATGAAAGGAGGTCACTATTGGGTACCCTGGCGAGGTCGATGTCGAAGCTACAGCCGACCTACCGAAAGCTGCTGGTCCTTACTCGATAAATCTTCAAGCGTCACTTACACCATTGTCCAAGGATAAATACATTACAAATAGGCTTCAATCGACATGAGCCCGGTGAAGAACTCTTCAAGTATATATCGAACCATAAACTTTACGATTCCAGGAGTGCCTGCGAGCTGTAGACTCCCCCAGGCCTAAACCTGGTTAAACCAACTTCCACGCTCTCATAGGGACAATATGACGCCGATGTGGACTGCAGTCCGGATAGAACCGGTACTAAATAAATTAAGCATCAGCTTATACCCCCAAAAACCAAGCAAGATCAAAGCAGACTCACGATTTGGCCCCGGCCCTGACTTGACCTTCCACGGGCTCAAGTCCAAATCGTAGTACAGCAACGCCACATTATCCACAAACGTCGCATTATACGCGGTGATATTCACGGTTTTTACTTGCGACGGAAGGTTGATGGTGAGATTGGAGTAGCCAAGTTTGGACGGTTTGCCGCCGTGTATCAGGTCGGTGCTGCCATTGGCGAAGCTGAGCAGGAGGGAAAAGGAAACGTTGGCGCCAAAGCAGACGCCCGCGACTTCGAGCGTCTGATCCAATGTATGGGATACGAATGGTGCGGTAGAGTTCCAGGTGCTCGTGGACGAGTTAGAGGATGCAGAGGGAGAGGTGGTGGTGTTATGGTAGGCGGTATTCAGGTTCGTGGTTACTTCTATTAGCGCATTGCCTGTGGATAGGGGTTAAAATCAAAAAGATTACGATGTGAATTGAAGCGTACCATCATATGTGACGATGCTCTCTGACAAGTTATACTATACGAGTGTTCGCGTAGGTTAGCATTGCCAAGTCGCCTACTCCAGCACATGTAGAGCCAGCGCACCGTGTGGATGACCGTTGAGTCATCGTCGTCTTTAAGCCTCCATCCAACACGCTGAATAGCGTAAAAACCTTCTCCACCATCTTTGCTGTCGAACCAGACGTAGTCGTTATTAGAAAGGCGCTCTTGGAAGATCTGGCTCGCGTTTGTGGAGGTCGGGCCCAAGGCCCAGCCCGCGTTGAATTGCGGGGGCTGCGCTGCAAAAGTCGCGCTAACAGCGAGTAGGAGGCCTAAGGAAGATAATAACATTGCGGACTGGGTCTGTCATGGGCAAATGAGATGGGAATTTAAGAGTGGAAGCATGGGGAGGATGGGGAAGGATGTCCGTGTGATCCAAAGATATGACATGCTTGATCAATGCTTGGCGTTGGTCAAATTTCGAGTGCTACGCGTGATGGTTGCGCTGTTGCAGAAAAAGAGAAGAGCATTGGACGCGACCGCATCAAGTTTGTGTCTCCGCTTCAGGCTGGCCTTGATTGCAGTACCTGCCAAAAGGTACATTATAGCCACCGGCCGCATGGGCACGCAAGTTTCCAGCTCACCGTGCACGCTTGGGCACGGTTTCTCTCAGGTTCCTGCTGCTACATCATGCGTCCTCAGAGGGTGACCCAAGCCGTCTCTGATCTTTCCACGCTGTACTTCAGAATAGTCTTGCTGAAGGCCGCCGTTCATCTATCTGGGCCATCATAAGTAACCCACACTGTGCGCACCCCCCACCCCTGCCAAATGCTCGCCCTCCTAGAAATCTTCGCCGCGCTTGCGTGTGCACAAACTGCGTACTCGCGTATAACTGCAGAAGCAAACTTTCCTACGTCATCTAACGGAAGTGCGAGCTTTGAGACCGGAAACAGTACCGCCTGGGCTTCGACGAACTCCTCAGTCAGTCTCACTGGTGGCCCCGCGGGCTGGCGCATCGCTGGAGACACCTCCAGTGAGGTCCTGTACAACGTTAGTCTTGCACAAATCAGAATCAGAAAACGCGACTAACCCATAAATCATGCACCAGTTCACAGAAAGTAACAACATCGCAAGCTCCAACGGCGATTCCGACACCTATTTCGACGTTGTTTTCACCGTCAACACCACATACGGCTCCACAGCTTCCTCTTCCCTCAACCTCACCGCCACCCCGCAGTTGGTGCCCGTGACCCAGACCTTGCTCATTAAAAATCTTTACTGCAGTTCTCCCCAGAACTTCACGGCACACATCGCCCTCACGAATGGTACGACAATACGCAAGACGTGGATTAACCACCTGCACCTCACGCTCCCACCTGGGACTGCAAACGTCACTGTGAACCAGATCGATCTCGACAATATCGCAAATTCGGAGATGGTGATACATTATGGGCCGGGTGGACTCACCGCAAGCGTGCCGGGCGGGGGTGGAGATGCGCCGAGTGTCCAGGCGCTGTCAGCTGCGACGTTGAAGTACTGCACGGACGACGATTGAGTGGTGCGGAAGCCATGTTGATAGAATCTCGCTGTGTATAGTTGACTGTGAAATTCACAATCGGCAGTGACCACCGGTTATCAGGATAGAAGCGCAATGAATATCGTGTCGCAGACACTCTTTACAAAGCGACCCTCACCTCGTCCGCGGGGATTCCACAATTGGCCAGATATCCACATTCCACTTCCTTGAATCCTTTTACCATCTCCTCTACGGCACCATGTGTATCATATGTTGCTTAGTTTAAATTACTTGCTGCAGTGTACTGACGTAAGTCTGTAATTGGTGAGCGCCTAATTGTTCAATTAGGCGACTGGCGGGAGCTTGTGCGCGGGTCTGAGGAGGAAGACCAGAAGGCTAAATCAAAATGGATCAGGAGATGAGGCGAGAGTCCTGAGGAAGGAGACTCGCCGGGGAATAATTCTAACTCGCTTCCCCGTAAGCTTTACCACATGAAGGAGGCGGTGGTTGCCTTTCGTCAAGAGGAGCATCTACGGGAGGTCGGTAACTTGAATCTCCGCGCACCAGGCATTGAGGCCACGCCCGGAAAGGCTAATTACTTCGTCGATAGATTTCTGGTGCTGATTGTAGGAGCATGCGTTAGCAGAAATAATTTGAAACAATGTATGTCAAATGTATGAATCTCCAGCCATTTTAACTTCGACGATTTCTGGGAGTTTTCTGCTAGCTTGCATACTATATAAACCTCCTTCTGCCATGTATATTGTACCTATATGATTCTTCAGTATCCATACCGAATCCATGCACGTAATTAATGGTATAAAAAGGTGTTCTTCCGAATTTACTCTGCGTTCATCGATGAGACTTCGCGACGTCAACGCAAGGTTGGAAATCTCAGACGGAGTCACTTCACTATAGTTGAATTGTTCAATTTTTTCAGTAAGAAGATGAGTATTAGAGCCGCAGTTTTCAGTATCTCTAAAGCTAGAAGTTAGAACAGAAGTCTCAATCGCCCATAAATGTCATAGAAACAACAGCAATAACAATGGGTGCGGAGCAAACACAACAACAAAGGGTAATGCGGAATGTTCGAATAGAGTACGTAGAAACGGTACGAATATCGAAAGCCTAACGTTTAAATCAAATGGAAGGCTGTTTACTCGTTTCCCTCCTGGAGTGTCTCGATCATCGAGCTGTTTAGATAGGCTCCTGGCAAAGGAGGGCTTGTCCAAGCTAGTTATAATCGTCAGTGCACAGCCAATGGTGGTAGCTGAAGGGGGGAGACGCACGATAGGGAGGGCACAGCACTCAGCTTGCTGACCTATGGCAGCACATATGCTCGTAAAGTCCGCAACATCGGCTGGGGTAGTGGGTGCTAGAGAGCATTGCAAACATATGAGTCAATGGAACTAATGGGAGTAGAGGATAATACTTACGGGTAGCGCAGTTCAGGTCAGCAACGCCAAGGACATCGGTAGCGCAGCATTGCACATTTCCGTACGTGCCCGAGCACAAAGTCACGCGCGAGACCAGAACGGGAGAGGCCATGCACATGGTGAGCAGGCCAGCAGTCAAGGCAGCGACAACAGTGTTGAAAAACATTGTGATGAAGGGTATGGCGGTACGAAGATGATTAAATGAGCTTGGAAGGAGTGAAGCCGAATACTTGTATGCCTCAACCCTTACCAACATGCCCATGTTTATAGTTTTTCGTCCAACGGAATCACTACTCTGAACAGAGTTTTAAAAATCAAATAGCGGAGTCTGCGATGTCATTATCGGCGATAATCCTAATATTCGCATGGAAGATGGACGTCAAAAAGTGCCAGCTAGCAACTGTAGTTAGGAAACAAACTTCAGAACACACCGCAATGATATTTTTGCGGGAAATCGGTGGGTCTCGATGCTGTGGGTGGATCTACATGGAGACCTCACTCACTATATTGGGATTGACGCCGATTCTGTGTCCAGAGAAGGACAGGTGAACCTTTTAACGGGCGTATTTTGGGGGCAGGAACGGGAGTAGAGCCGGATAGCCTTGGAATTAGCGGCCAATTGAAGCCCTATGACGCTTCTGCCAGTAGTTGTCAAGACTAGCGGAACCACCGGAGAATGGAGAACGAAATCTTTGCAGCGTGCCAACAGCGTGCAATGACCACCACAACATCGGTTGATGCAGAATTTGGATAAGGAAACCCCACTTATCCCTCCCAATTAGAAGCCCGGCTGGGTGGCCACGACCGCCAGAACAGAGCAGTCACCGTCGTACCCTGGGCCCCCTTCAACACAGCCCCAAGAAGTCAGAGACGAGCTACCTAGTCGCACCGGTTACATTGTCGTCTGAGAAGAATACGTTGTCCGAGAGAAACGGAGGCGACTTGTATGACTTCACGAGAGTTTAAAGGTTCGAGTGTACAAAGCACTGGATGTGGTGCCGAGTCTGAATGGACATCGTAAAGGGGTGAAAGCCGTCCTCGGCAGATTTGAAACCGCAAAATGCTTGCCCTCTTAGTAATCTTCCCCGCGCTTGCGAGCGCCCAAACCGTGTATCTGGCGAATCGCATAACTCCAGAGGCAAACTTTACTATGTCACCAATGGGAGCGCAACTCGTCAATCTGGCCGCATGGGGAATGAGAACAACGGCAGGCGTGAGAGGGTGTACAGAAGAGGCATATAGGGGAAAGGAGCTGATACACGAGGAAAATGTAGATGGGATGTTGCAGGTAAAACTGGAGGATGACGTGAACGATGAGGATGTGAAGGAACACTGAGTCTCGCTTGGAGTTGCTTGGAGATATACTAGTTCCTGGCGTGTTGCACAGAGCTATGATCGTGTATGTAGCTTTTTAGCAGCACATATTTACCCTTTCACTGGCTCAAAAGTTTTATATGTCTTTTTCGAGGCTTATTTGCAAACAAGAGTTAGTGGGTTGGTAATGCCCCAATGATTTGACGCCCAAAATTTCACCCGAATCCCGATCGCTGCCAAATCACTCAATGCAGTGTGCTCTCAACGTTCTCCTACCCCTACCACCACTTACCTTCAAGCTCGACAGTCTCTCATGAGTCTACTTCCCGGAGAAACGCCCTCTGAAAACCAAGTTATCATTTCCCGTTCACTGAGCGAACTCGTCCAGGAGGCTGTAGCGCCGCTCAAGGAGCCGGGTCCGCCAGACAGCGATATACATTACTGGATCCAGGAGGCTAATTCGAGTGTGGAGAGGGCGAAAACTCTCCATGCTAAAGGAAGCAAAGATGAAAGTTTCATGAACTTCGCGAAGGCTGCAGTGATACTGCGTGCCAAACTACCTGGCCTTCCAGGATACGCACAGTTGAGCATAGATCGAAAACATTCCATCGCATTGGTGAGTGTGTGCTCTTACCCCTCATCTCTAGCTACCAGCTCTCCTCCCAACGACATCCCTTCTACCGTCCCAAATCTACATTCGCAGCGGTGTCTGCGATTGCTCAAAACTGCATTTCACTGATCTATGATCTATGATCTTCATTCACGCAGACAGTATACGAAACTTTCAGCTACATACACCAGTATCATACAGATATTCTCACCCGAACACCACCCTACGACACCTTCCCAAATCCTGACATTGACGAATCCCAGAGCGCAAGACAAGAGCAAACCGAGAGTCACGAAGAAAGTGCTGCATGGGTTTACTTGAATACTATAATAAACTATGAAGAGGGTTCTAGAGAGAAGAACCTCTCGGGGTTTGACCAGATTCCCGGCCATTCGTATGAGAGACATTTGGGTTATGAAGGTACGAGCCTTACCCAAGAATCAGATTTATCGATTTATCCGACCTATCGCTTTCCATTACAGATAGCATTCTACCGGTACCATCAAGTGGAACCCCCTTCTTGCCACCTGCATATGCAATAATACCTCCATTGGAAAGGCGGCTTAAGAACGTGGACGGCAATGCATCGATTCCAGAGGAGCCTCGATCACCCTTGGTTGACCCCGGTTCCATCAAGGACGATCGCAAATCACCAATATCTATGTTGATCCCTGAAATCCCCCCGGAACCGATATCTCTTTTCTTGGACCTTTACCCCTTGGAAGATGCGCACTTGATTCCAGATTTCTCACCTAGCAAATTGGAGTTTACACTGAACGAAGAGCGGGCTGATCCGAAAATCGTGAAAAAGTTGTCCTTGAGCAAGATTATCCGTAAAATAATTGATAAACTTCCATGACCTTGCAGTGGCATTTCAATTCGATAATTTTAATGGAGACAATTGGTGCAAATGGGCATGCCTTTAAACCGTGTTGACCAAGCAAGAAGAAACGACAAGATTGTAGTGAAGCTAGGGTACCCGCCATGAACATACGACATGATATCGCCGACTCGCTGATTTTGCGAGCAACCGATGACGACAACCACTCCTCAGTAATCAAATCGCCAGCAAAGTCTCCCTGAACTTGCGTTGCAGGGTGAAGTGAGACACCAGAAGGCACTCGGATTACACTGGGGACCCACATGCATATTGGGCCCATGCAGTAGATCTGCCCGCGATCAGGTCTACTGAGGCGCTGGACATCTGGACAGTAGCCGCACAGAAGCTTGAAAGGAATGAGTACTGACGGTTCTTGGATGTCGGAATACTTTTGAACAATCAAGTCTTCTGAAAGCAGACACAAATCCGGTGGATTCAGCCCCGCGATCATGTGATCCTAATCCTAACGCGTGAACTTGCAATGGATTGAATGTTGACGCGACATGTGGTATCCAGAGTGAAAATTTTTATCAATTGTGTTCTCGTTCTGCCTTTGACGGATTACCAGGCGCTTACATTGGCCTCACGATTATAACTGCTCTTGAAAACACGACCAACATAATATGACCAGACTGGTCCATTTTCTGGTGGATTCTGACTGGTCGAGAAAGTTACAAGCATGCCTATGGTGCACGTATCGAAGCTCCCGGCTCTGAGTCTAACCAAGCGCGGAAATGGCCGAAAGGTTAACCTTCCCGTGTCCTGTGCGAGGTGTAAATTATTATAAAAGTTGATCGAGCGTATCAAAAACCAGGATACATTGAGAAGTGCGCTGTCAGTGTCAAATTGAAAGTCCTGCGACGAGGATTGAGTGGCTGCTCTGCGGGAAACTTGTCGATAGAGAACTATCAATCACCTAGTGGAGTTGTGATTCATGCAATTCGTGCAGTTGCAGCACAAAATCTGCCGGGGATGGTAAGATCTCGGGTATCAAGGAATCGTCCAAAGGGAGAAGATCCAGAAGAATTGACGTGGGCTCTGGAGCGGCTTCTGGGATTAGATTTTCGTAATCTTCGATAGCACAAAGATCGACCCAGTGAGATAGAGGCACGGGAGGTTCCTCCGATGTATACCCATGTTCATATCCAGTGTCTTCGATGGGATGCAAGTCAATCCAATAAGATCGCGGCGATGGCGACTCGTCTGGTATTGTCCCATGTGCGCTCTGAGAATTAGTGCTCTCGAGAGCCTGGTGTACCAAAGAACTTGCCAACAAGAGGTCTGCATATGCCGAACATTTCGCATGAGCGCCATTAACACCCGGAATTGGGCTTAGCTTACCTTCGAGATCACTGCCTTTGTGAGGACTTTGGATGCCCTCCTTTGCAACTGCTTCTGTTTCGTCCTCAAATTTCAAATCCCGTATCAAGCCATTCCAAGCTTCCTCTGCTTCTAAATGTCGTTCCATCGCGCCGCTGGCCTGCGCACGATTCAGAATCTCTACCTTGATGACTTTGAGATACTCAAAGAGCCGTCTGGCATCCTGTACATATAAAACACGGTGTCAATTTCGAAGCAGATAAAAAATAACTGGGCATAATATGGATGGCCTTCGATTCGGGAGACGCATGAAGAGACGCACTGGAGGGACAGAAATGACTTACCGCATCCAGTTTGGGTTGAGCTTGCGGATCGGCGGTAAATATCTGGTGGTCTGGGTGGGCTGACGACCTCATGCGCACGGTGTACAGCATCCTCGCGCAATTCCGGAAGGATTGTAGGATCTTGAAGTCACTGATGTGGTCCAATCGTGAACTTGAATAGTCAATAAGTTGCCCCATTTGTATGACCCATGGCTGGGATTCCCCAGTCATTTTCGTGAGTCTCGAACGTGTGCTCGTGCTAGCGCGAGATATTCCCTGGATAAATCCAGCTAAGATAGCTTGTTGTGGAGCATCGCGGGAAGCTCGAGCTTGTGTCGAGTGCATGAGAGTTAATGCGCAGTTCGAAGGTGACAGTAGGGTGACGAAGGTATCGATCTAGATCTGTCGGTATAAATATTCCCACCAGATCAAATCTTGTTTATCTGTGCGATTCCCCAATATGGATGACGATCCGATGGTTGTGGAAGGGGTTGAAGCAAAGATTAGACGCCCAAAGTCCACGACCTTGTAGTAATCGCGTGATCTAGAGCCATCCCCAATCGCCACTTTACAGAATCGCGCACAAATCACGGACGTCGTTTAGGCTCACAACACATTGCATATTTATGGTGAATATTCCGAGACATTAATATTTGGAGAAAGTACTTTCTTGTTCTTCCATAGCTGGAAAACATGGCTAACAGATACTTTCCACGACACGCCAATCTCACCGCAACGGAATACTACATTTTATTTTCATCAATGGGCATTTTTGTAAATCTGTGGGGATCTTAAAATTGCATAGCTTAAAAGTTCATACTACGAGAAACATCAACACGCCACGCCAAAATCACCAAGATATCACTAGTGCAGTATAGAACACAAGCTTTAAATTTGAGAAAAATTGACCATGTAAACCTTTAAATTTATTGTGTTGCTCTTAATCGACGGTCGATATGAGGAGAGCGCGAACAAGCGCACTCCGCGGCGAAGCGAGAAAATGGATGTAGCGCCCGCATGCTCACGTGGGACTGTTTTAATTTGAGAAGCCCTCGTATTCAAACCCAATGAAGGGCGCATATGCTTGGAAGGCTGGTCTTCTCGAATCATTTAGAGAACGAGTAGAGAGTATCAAAATTCTGCATGTGCCGAGATGCATTCGCTACTTGGACAGACTGCGACGAGAATTGAGTGGCTGGTCTGTTGGAGACATATTGATAGAGAAACTTATTGAGTTTATTCGTCATCCAACTCGTGCAACTCCAGTGTACCTTTTGCCGAGGGTGGCAAGGTCTTGGGTATCCAGGGTTCAAAGGGTGCAGGTCCACAAAGAGCGATGCGAGATGTCACGCAAATTCTGGATCCAGGATTTCGTATTCTTTGCTTGATCTTTGTTGGAACGAAGATCGGTCCAGTATGATATATGTGTGGAAGCTTCCCCGGTATAATAGCGCCTTTTGTGCTCGGGAAAGTTGGATTCGGAACCGAGATCGCTGAAAAGATGAAGGTCAATCCAATAAAATCAAGGCAATGGGCGGGGCTCCGGTACAGGTCCAGACTCGGTTTGAGGTATTGCCAGACTTGGTAGGACTCTGGGGTTGTAACATATATTCCCAAATTATATCTCCGAATTTGCAGCACATCACGCGTGGATCGTGTGCGCCTTTAAGGGGGCCCGCCTTCAGAGGATATATTATCATAGCTTTCTTCTTCCAACTCCAGAGTTCTGATGGACGGATCCTAGGCTCCATTCATTTGGTTCCCTGCCAAGGTTATCTGTACAAGCTATAGAAATTGCGACCCCAAACGTTTGAAATGCTCAAAGATATATTTTGAATGCTGTGCGCGCGAAAACTGGCAAACCATTTTAGCAAAAGTCGGATGGGAGATAAGGCAGGGGGTGAAATATCGTACACATAAACCCAACTTGAACATGAGCCTCCGGATGAGCAGCGAACGCCTGGTAAGCAGGATAGGCTGCGTCACCTGGCCATCGTGTAAAGCATCATTCCACATTTTAAGAATTCGTCCTCAAGCGTGATGCCTTGAGATTCAATGACACGGCGTCGCATGGATCCAATCTCAACGTTCTCAACGTGGAGCCAGTGCTCCAAAGAGCCTGGGTTAGCCATGCTTTTGTCACTGACTTTGCTGAGGTTGCGAACAAGACTTGATCTGACTTGATACACAAGATGCATATTGATGAACCGCACCGCGGGAAGCCCGATCTTTCTATGAGCTTTTGCATATGAGAGCGGGTGTGAGAGTATGGCTTACGATGTAAATTGTATTCACGTCGCGTGTGAGTTGAATTCGCACGAGCCCCTCTCTTCCTTACGATGGCCTGCCATGATCGACCACTTAAGCTTGTTCTCATTGCTTTCATACCAACCACATTCTCTTTTGTTCCCTGTCTATCACCATAATACACCATTTTATATCGATATCTTAGGTTCACAGCTCATTAGCTTTTGTTTGCGATGCCAAAACGCGCCAGGTCTCCGTCTCATGGACCCCTTGCATTGTCAAAAAGGCTCAAAGCGTCTAAATCACCGGAGCCCATCCTAGTAGCAACAGCATCTCAGGCTCCCGGATCCCCGCAAAAAGCGAAAAAGCTCAAGCTGCTCGAAACCTACGCCCTCACTTCCCCATTCCCTTCCTATCCGCATCCTACGCCAGTAGAGTGCACTGCCGTGCACGACCTCCTCGCATCCCATCACAATGCCTACCCATCTTACTCGGCTCAGAATGGGCAGGGGGGTGGGAAGAACTCGGCAGAGACGTGCGGGGCGACGCCGGACGTCCTGGACTCGCTCGTGGGCACCATTCTCTCGCAGAACACGTCCAACGCCAACTCCTCACGCGCCAAGCACAGCCTCGATACTGCTTTCGGGCTGAATCCCAGTCCCAGCGCCGCTGGTGGGGAGGAGGAGCTGGAGAGTGCGAGGGAGCGTGGATGGGCTGCGCTGGCGAACGCCCCACGCGCAGATGTGGTGGAGGCCATCAAGCACGGTGGACTCGCAAACAAGAAGGCCAAGGTCATCCAAGACGCGCTCGCATCCGTGCACGCCAAGCACGGCGTATACTCCCTGCAACACCTCGCCCGCCCTTCCTCTCCTGAAGCCGAGCCACTCACAGACGCCCAAATCATGGCCGAGCTTACCTCCTACTCCGGCGTCGGCCCCAAGACGGCCTCGTGCGTGCTCCTGTTCTGCCTCGGCCGGGACTCGTTCGCGGTAGACACGCACGTCTTCCGGCTGACGAAGATGCTTGGCTGGGTGCCGCCCAAGGCGGACCGTGTGACGGCACAAGCGCATATGGAGGTGACGGTGCCGAGGGAGCTCAAGTATGCGCTGCACGTGCTGTTTATCATGCACGGTCGGGCGTGCGGCGGGTGTAAGAGCAATGGGAAAGGGAAGGAGGCGTGTGTACTCAGGAGCTATATGAGGGAGAGGGGGTTGAAAACTGAGGAGGATGTGGACGAAGATGAGATGAAAGAGATGAAGCTAAAGGAAGAGGTGGATGAAGATAATGTCAAGGAAGAGGCGGAGTGCTGAGGTCATGGCGTGGTAGTAGGTGGTGGTGGTATATCTATGCATAATTTAGCGAGGCACATAATTCAATTCACCACTAATTCGAGTTTATCCTGTTAGTCCAACGGTGCCATCTGATGCCATTCAAATGAAAGAGGTCGTCTGGGTTGAAAAAATTGCCCCAAGTCGTCATGTAACCTACATGTATGACATGGTGTGTTAAGACTGGTTCTAATCTAGCTCGTCTCTGCATCTACCTACGGACAATGCATGAATTGTTTGAAGGCGCATGCGGTCAAGGGTGCACATAAGCTGTTGCTGGACGCCCCGCATGGTATGATTGAGAGCAGCCTGTGTTTGCGACCATGATTGTAATATTGACGTACTAAATACCAGTGTTCACGCAGGTCTGCCATCCTGCCAGGCGACAGCGTGCATGAGCCATCGGTTACGATTTCAGGTGCTGTGGTGAGGATTAATGACTGGTCATTGGGTGCCTATTAATCATGCAACTCGTACGACTCCAGTGCTACCTCCGCCGGGGATGGCGGAATTGATGGTGCTGAGGAATCCTCCAAAGGATGCAGTTCCAGAAACACCGATGTGGGCTCTGCAGCAATTTCTGGGACTAAAGGTCCGTAGTACTCGATAGGGCGAAGGTCAATCCAATATGATAGAGGCATGGGTGGTTCCTCCGGTATGAGCCCATTTTCGTGACCAAGGTGATCTGATTTGGCGTCTTCGATGGGATGCAGATCGATCCAGTAAGATGGAGGCGACGGGGGGTCGGCTGGTATTGTTTCAGGTACGTCCTTAGATGTAGAGTTCGTCGTGAGACCTTGGTTGGTAGAAGAACTTGCAAATGAGATGTCTGTACATTCCCGCACGTCTCAGGTCTCAGAAATGGACAACTGTGATTGTGCTTATTCAACCGACCTTCAAGGTTACCGCCTTTAGGATGGTGTTGAATCTCCTCCTTTGCAGCTGTTTCGGCCGCAGATAGATGGTCCAAAGGATACATCTCCAAAAACATCGATGCGGGCTCCGGAGCGACTTCGGGGACCAGACATTCATAGTCTTCGAGAGCGCGAAGATCGATCCAGTGGGATAGAGGCGCGGGAGGCTCCTCCGGTACGAGGCCATTTTCATGTCCGAGAGGGTCCGCTTTAGTGTCTTCGATGTGATGCAGGTCGATCCAATAAGATAGAGGTGATGGGGGCTCATCTGGTATGGCTCCGAGTTCGGGAGAAAATATAGAACTCGTGAGAGCTTGGTATACCGAAGAACCTGCGAAGAGAAGTCCGTATCAGCCGTCTCGCACGACAACACTTAGCATCTTTCGGGTTTGCTTACCTTCAGTATTACCGCTTTCAGGGGTGGTTTGAATGCCCTCCTTCGCAAGTTCATCCTCAAACCGTAGATCCCGTTTTAAACCATCCCAAGCTTCCTCCGCTTCGAGTTGCTGCTTCGAGTCGCTCCCTTGAGTCCGA
>KV417622.1:0-33524 GCA_001630335.1 Athelia psychrophila
TGTTAGCTGAGATAGTGTGGACGTTCGTATATTAGTATAGTAGCATAGTACAACCGGCTTCTACGACAAAACGACAAAACACAAGACACAAGACACAAAACACCCCGACTGTCCAGTATCAAAAAGCCCGCTGGTACAATCAGTCGACGACGACGATCCCGGTGCGCATGAAGAGCAGGAAGCCCTCGTACACGGCCCAGCCGATCGCGGAGCTGGCGACCTTGCGGGACAGGCGCAGCGACGCGCCGTCGAAGAAGCCCGATACGCCGCGTTGCTAGGACATGCGCGTCAGTACAGCCGAACACGGCGTTTCGACGCGTGAGGGGGCAAGGGGCAACTCACCCGCCAGACGGTGCGCACGGTGCGCAGGAAGCCGTGGTAGCGGTCTTCGCTGCGGACCTGTATCTTCGTCTGCGCGCCAGGTCAGAGGTCAGGGACACGGTAAACGATGCGGATATGGGGATGGGGATGGGGATGGGGATGGGGCACGGACCTTGATGACGTCGAAGGGATGCGTGGCCATCGTGGCGATGGCGCCCGCGGCGGCAGCGGAGAACCCGTGGATGCCGGCGGAGTACGCGCCCGAGGTGGAGGGCAGGAGTATACCTATCGGCGGTGAAAGTGTGAAAGTGTGAGCAGCGTATGCGCGCGGGTCTGGGAATGGGAAGCACGCACTCGTTTCGCGCTTGATGCCCTCATAGAAGACGACAAAGAGGCCCGCGTAGGGCGCGTCGCGCAGCGAGGACGCGAAGAAGCCGCGCAGGAGCTCGTTCGGGCCCTGGCGCACGATGGTCGCCAGCGAGCCGTACAGGCTCTCGTACGCGTACAGGTTGCTCTGCGCACGCGGGGTCACGATCACGGTCAGTTCCGGCACTGAATTGACGCGGGGCGGGGGCGGGGGCGGCGCACCTCGAAGCGCGCTTTGAGCACGGACATGGGGTTGAGCAGGAAGCCGACCGCGACGCGCGCGGTCGCGCCGGAGATGAGGTTCCCCTGCACGGTGAGCTTGGGGAGCACGGAGGAGTGCTTGCCGTCGACGTCCTTGCGGACTGTCGCGAAATAGGGCGAGCCGGCCATGACGGTGCGCAGCTGGGTCAGGCTGGTCATGTACAGCGCGACGCCGGGGACGTTCCTGCGCGCTCTCTTAGCGGGCCGTTGGCAGGCGGGGGAGTTGGGAGTGCACGCACCGGAGGAGCGTCGGGGCCGTGCCTCGCCACAAGCCCTTGATCCCGTCTTTTTGTATGATGCCGCGCACAATCGCGGCCGTGTTTCTGGCGCAGACAGGGTGTAAGGACGCGGAAAGCGGCGGGAAAGTGTGTGCGCGCACCTTTGTAATGCGCCGTCTCCTTGCTGTACACGTGTTTTCAACATGTCAACTGCACAAAAATGAGATCAAAGGCTAGATATTGGAACGGGCGTGCTCACAAGGCTGGAGGACTATCGTCGATGCGAAGCCCGACAGCCCCCCTAGAGATGCTCAGCGGGCGCACGAAAGGCGGAGGGGGTGGTGCGCACCTGATATCATCTGCTGGCTGACATTGCTCATAAGGAGAACGACAGTAGGGCCAACGCTGAGCTGGTCGTCGTAAAAGTTGTGTTTGTCGTCGCTGGACTGCGCTCACCGTCGGGCGCTAAATTGCCGGATTGGTGACGTCGAGCCGAGCGTGCGTGACTTGCTGGCCACGCGTTCCTCGTTGACCCGAACTCCTTCCTGGTTTTCCCGTTTTTATCCAACAACTTGAAGTTCAATCGTTGAGCTCGAATCGGAACGAGGTGAACATTTTCCCAGTCAAGTCACGACAGAGCATTTAAAATTTCTGTGCGATCTTGTGGGAATCAACAAATTCTCGCAACTCTCATCTGGCAAACAGATATGTGCGTTTTCTGTGAGTATCAATGTGACTGAACGATTCACTGCCGCAAATTCTCCGCTGAAGATGAATCACTCAGGCTGCTACCAAATTTGAAAAGTGTTTTCCGATTCGAATGGCATATAGAGTGCCGTGGACGGTGCGTTTTAGACCCTCCAACTGTCTCCCATGTAATCCTCGTGGACAAAACAGTCAAAAAATTGGACACGCAGAATGGCAGTTGGAGATGGGGTTTATACGTTTCATCTTGCGCGTAGAATTTTCGAGAGGCAATTCCTGCGTGGGCGAAGGACCCGTCAGATCTCAGACGCCATTCGGACGCGACGTTTGGATAAGCTTACATCCGACTTTCTAAACCCCCATGCGATTCTGACAATAAGATCCTCGGCAAGACACCACAGTCCTCCGGATAGCGAACTAAAATTGGCCCGAACAGCGGGTTGCCGCTGAGTGGCATGCAAGTACACGCAAACCCACGGGGGGTTGCGCGATTGTGTGGTTTCCTCCTTTGCTATCCAAAGGGGAAGGCTCTTCAATCGAGCAGCCGGAGCCGCTGGGCGAGTTGTAGCCGATGGCCCATGGGAGTACCGCTGGCGTTTGGTGCGGAGTCGTAGCGCACACGCATTGATAATACTATACAGTGATACTACTCGAAGGGTGGCCCCCCAGAAGCTGCATATGCGCAGTATATTTGGGCAACATCATTAATGTTAAATTGAAGTACATACTATAAACATGCAAATAGCCTTGTGGAGCGTATTTCATCGATGCCACAGTAACTATACACTCGACAGGAGGCCTGAACGAGTGCGCCGCTAACTCCGCGTGGGACCCCGATCGATTCTCACCAGTGACGCGTATAGATCGCAGCGGAAAACAGGACGGCTCGTGTCGTTCCCGTAGGCTCTGGATGCCACAAATTATGTGTTATATATAGGGCTATCTATTATATTACAGTGTATCTATTTTTTCTGAGGTGAAGGGGTGGCGGGAAGCCTACATTTTGTGTTGCGACACGCAAGGTCACGTGCTAGCTGTGGCGGAGTGCATTCTGCCGCAGAACACAGTGACATCAAGCTCGCCGTCTCCGGCGACGTGCACAGTGAGCGCGCATGTTTTAGCGTTGAACGGACGGCAACGTGCCTGATACAGTTGATATTCTCATAATGCATAACGTTGGTCCCCGGGTCGGCTTATGCATTATGGGATCACATGCACAACGATATATGTCACGTTACGTGACATTGAGTGACATATGTGACTACCACCCAAATCTGTCACGCTGGTCGGGCATGTGACCCTCGCGAGTCTGGCGTTTTGGCTCAGCGGTGGGCGGCATCGTGGGGGGTTACGAGAAGGAGTGTCAAAATAGTGTAAATATACTTTGAAAGTTACTAAATGCACAGATTTGAGCAAGGTTTGAGCTTGTAGTGCGACATGTGGCGCAAGTAATGACGTAAAATTACCATATATGGTGTATCTCGTCGTGCATATGGGTCAAAATCCCTATGCATTACGCGATATGAGATTTCATGCATAATTTGGCGGGGACGGAGTCGGTCCCCGGCCTAGGCCATGCATTATGAGCATATATGCATTATCACCGTATGCATTATGAGAATATCAACTGTATGTAGGTTCGGAGCAAGCCCGCTTCTCCGCGCCGGCGAGCCGGTTCTACGGAAGGTGAGCGGAGCTCGAAAATGGCACGTTTTCTGTCCCAGTGTGGAAGGCGGCTTGATCCGAACCTACCTGATATGGACACTTACGAGAGATCGAATAAGACTGATCGAACCCTGCCTCGGCTTACAGCCTCGATTTAACGATGCAGACTCTATCGCGCGTTTTCCACGAGTCCAAACCTGCCTTTGGGTTCCTCACACCACGCCTTCAACGCCACAGCTACTAGCTGGAGACTCAGCAGAAATCGCCCCCTTTGCCTACTCTGGACCAAGCACCATTCACCGATTTCATTCCTATTTCGAGTTAGACACGGACGCAAAATCAATGTCATTACCTATCCCGCAGTGGAGGTCGAATGTCTTCCACGGGCATCATCGTTGGTGGAATTAAGGGCCCCTCTCTCCTACATTCCGGTGTAGACATCGAGAGTCACAGGTCAAAGTCTCCTCCCGGACAAATACCCGAGCTTGAAGTATTCGCAAAGGCTGTACAGACTCTCGAACAGGCGAAGCAAGTCATAGCTGGGTTTCTCAATGTCGTGGGAGCCTGCATTGTAAGCGCTCATCTCAATTTCCGATTTCGCCTAGCTGAATCGATTCCGCTGGGTGTTTAGACAAATGGCCAAGAAGAAGGGAGGCTCGATGGTATCCTGAAGGCGCTGGTAGCCTTGGATGGCAGGCTGGATTCCGCTTTGGTACTTTTGCACGAACGCGTTGCGTATGTAAAGCCATTCATTCCGCGGCATTACTGGGCTAACACGATAATGATGATGATCTTGCAGCTCAACCCAGTCAAATCCTCAACAGACTCCTGCTACAGAACAGCTTTATGGAAATTTGGTCGCTATAGGCTCACTTTTAGAGAACTTGTCAGGGTGAGCAGGCATTTTACTTTCTTGCCTAAACATCGTCCTCATTAAACACCCTAATATTTAAAGAAGCACCAAGCACATTATGACCACAGCTCGTTCCTCGAGTGAAACCTCTCACCCTGATATTGTCGATTCCATCCGATCGGCCGTTCAAGACTTCACAGTACGTGTTCTCCTGATGCTTGTCATGCTTGTTTGTGATATTTAAGTGATATGCACAGGCTGTGAACAAACTGTGCATCGAGGAAATCGTCGCAGCTTGTGCCCCACCATGTGGTATGTGGTCTTTTTCACACTTCGCATCAGCGTAATCGTGGCTTACTCTCGTAACTCTAAGAATTAGAGAATGATGGTGCTCCAGGTCAACTCCCATCTCCCCCAATCCCCGCACAAAGCCGCGATACAAGTCCATCTGCACCCGACGAGAGCCTTGCGTTGCACTCTCCGAATTCTGAGGAGCCTGAACCTGTGGATGAGGTCAAAATCGAGAATCAGTTGGGGATGGATGTCCACCATCTGTATCCTGGGGACCACGATCGCCCCAGCTCCCTCCATAATCTCGCCAATTCATTGGCCACTCGCTTTGAACAGTTGGGTCAAATGGCGGACCTGGAGCAAGCAATCATCTACCAACGGGCCGCTCTGGAGCTACATCCACCGGGGCACCCCGATCGCTCCGGCTCCCTCAATAATCTCGCCACTTCATTGGCAATGCGCTTTGAACAGTTAGGTCAAATGGCGGACCTGGAGCAAGGGATCATCTACCAACGGGCCGCTCTGGAGCTATGTCCGCCGGGGCACCCCGATCGCTCCGGCTCCCTCTTTGATCTCGCCATTTCATTGAAGACTCGCTTTGAACAGTTGGGTCAAATGGCGGACCTGGAGCAAGCAATTATCTACCAACGAGCCGCTCTGGAGCTACGTCCACCGGGGCACCCCGATCACTCAAGCTCCCTCAATAATCTCGCCAATTCATTGTTCACTCGCTTTCAACAGTTGGGTCAAATGGCGGACCTAGAGCAAGCAATCATCTACCAACGAGCCGCTCTGGAGCTACGTCCACAGGCACACCGCAAACGCTCCTACCCCCACAATAATCACGCCGAGCTCGAAGTAGGCTCGCTTTGAAAAGCTGGGACAGAATCGCGAACAGGCGAAGCAAGCCATCAGCTACCGACGAGCCGCTCTCGAGCGATGCCCACCGGGGAACCTGCATCGTAAGCTCTCAGCTCAATTACCGATCTCGCCAAATAACTGAAGACTCGATTTCAACAGGGGGGTCAAACGAAGGACCAAGAACAAGGGCAACTCATTGCTACCAACAAGCCGCGCTGGTAGCTACGTCCACCGGGGCACCCCAGACGATCCGGCTCCCTCAATAATCTCGCACGAACGCATTGTTGACTCGATGTAAAGCCAGTTGGGTCAAACCGCGGACATGGAGCAAGGGATCAACTACCATGACGATGACGATCTTGCAGCTACGAACACAGGCAAATCCCCAATCAGTCTCCAGCTACAGAACAGCTCAATGGAAATCTCGCCAAGCCATAGTCGACTCACTTTTAGAAAAATTGGGTCAAATGGCGGACCAGGAGCAAGGGACTTTCATCTATAAACATCGGCCGCACTACACCATAACATCCAAAGAAGCACCAAGCACATCGCTGACCGCAGCTCCTTCCTCAATTGAAACCTCTCACCCTAATTCATTGAAGACTCCATCCGAACAGGCCGGTCAAATGGCGGACTTCGCAGCAAGGGATCATCTACCAATGCGAGCCATGCTTGCTGGAGATATGTCAACCGAGACGCACAGATCGCTCCACCTCCCTCAACAAACTCGCCAATGCATCGAAGAAATCGCTTCGACCAGCTGGGTCAAATGCCCCACCAGGTAGCAAGGGATCATCTACCAACGAGCTCCGCAGCAGCTATGTCAACCGGGGCTTACCCCCATAACTCAAAGAATCACACAATAATGGTGCTCTAGGCCAACTCCCATTGAAGACTCGCTCTAAACACCTGGCACAAATGGCGGACCTGGAACAAGCGATCATCTACACCCGACGACGAGCCATGCGCTGCAGCTACGTCCGAACGGCGCACCACAATCGCGCCAGCTCCCTCAATAATCTCGCCAATTCATTGTTGACTCGCTTTAAACAGTTGGGTCAAATGGGGGACCTGGGGGCACCCCGATCACTCAATATCCCTGAATAGTCTCGCCAATTCATTGTCGACTCGCTTTAAACAGTTGGGTCAAATGGCGGACCTGGAGCAAGGGATCATCTACCAACGAGCCGCTCTGGAGCTACGTCCACCGGGGCACCCCGATCGCTCCGGCTCCCTCAATAATCTCGCTAATTCATTGTTGGCTCGCTTTAGACAGTTGGGTCAAATGGCGGACTTAGAGGAGGCGGTTGAGCTGCTGCAGTCTGGGGCCAATGATACCAATGACACCCCAGCACACCGATATTACTGTGCATCTCGACTGGTATCAATCCTCAAGGAACACGACCAGGCATTGCTACTGGAGACCTATCAATTGGCTCTCAACCTCCTCCAGCTAGTCCTTGCAGTGTACCCCGACGTTGAACTACGTCACACAGCGCTCGGCGCCAACCGTCTATCCCCCGTCCTCGCCATGTCAGCTGCAGCTCATGCAATCGGAAAGGGCCAACCCGAGAAAGCGGTTGAAATGCTCGAACAGGGACGGGGGATGCTATATTCCAATATCCGTGGTTACAGGCAACCTGTGGAAGCGGTCCGTCAGTACAACTCGCCATTGGCAGATCGATTCAAGGCCACGAGCGACGAGCTCGAAGCCTTAGCCACATCCTCGCAGTTGAGATCGGATAAATTGTTGAGTGAGGGCTCGCATGAATCCGGGGCTGCCTCCGAGGCCAGATGGAAACGGCAGCGAGAGCTCAATTTGGAAAGAGAAGACATTATCCAACAGATTCGCCGCTTGCCTGGATTTGACCACTTCCTCAAAGCAGTGCCGTTCAGTCAACTCCGGAATGCCGCAGCAGAAGGACCCGTCATCATCGTGAATGTGGCTAAACTCAGATCAGACACCATCATCCTTCATCAGCGCAATCCACCCATCGTCCTTCCGATGCAACCCCAGAACGGTGAATCAGTATACCTCACGTTCCTAGACTTATCAAAACAACTTTTCGAAGGGAGGGGACAGGACGGGTTCTCCGAACTGCTGAAGAAGACCACCTTGAAGAAGTTGGACGAGCTCCTGGTAACACCTGTCCTGGAGAAGTTGGAAAGCTTATGCCTGCCTAAGAAACCAAAACCAAGGATCTGGTGGTGCCCGACTTCAGCTCTATGCGCTCTCCCAATCCACGCGGCTGGCAAACTCCCCATCAAATATGTCTCTTCCTATACACCCACCCTTTCCGCCCTCATCAGCGCCAGAAAGGTCGACGATCAGCAGCCTCCTGCCATTCTCAATGCAAGTGAAAGCAATCCGTCACTCCTTGCTATCGTCTATCCCGGCCATCCTCCCCAAACCGAGGGCGAACACGATGACAGATTGCACACGGTCGACGAGGAATACGAGGTCATCAAGACAGCAGCACAAGCCAGCCAAGGCCGTGACGTGGTCAGGCCCGACCCAACTCGCGAGGCGGCACTCGCACGACTTCCATATCACCGATGGGTGCATTTTGCCTGTCACGGCCGTCTCAACACCTCTGAACCGTTCCAATCTGCATTCGAGCTGCAGGATGATCCACTGTCACTCTCTGACCTCGTCCACATCAGTAATTCATGGAGGCTCTACCCAGTCTGGGACAGCACTGGACAGAGTGCCATAGCGTCATAGAGCCCACAGAAAGGTCTTGTGCTGTCCAGGACTGTACAGCGCGTGCGACAACTGTCATAGCACTGTACAGTGCTGTACAGCACACACTGCAACTGTACATCATCTATGAGATCTGTACAGCGCTGTACAGCACTATACAGAGCAGTCATATATGCCAATATCAATGCAATATTTTAGCTACTTTCTATGCTGCAATCTGTTGCGCTGATAGACGAAGTGAAAGGTAAGAAAAATATCATTAGAACTAGTAATACAATGAAGACATAATGTAATATACAACCCTCTTGAATGCCCGTTGCCCTACATATATCTGCTAGGCCTCGACACTTGTATCCACCTAGCGACACCCTCTACTCGACTTCGAAAGCTATTCCCGCCCCAGCAGCAACAATGAGTGCGGTCGCACATACTTCATGAGGGCTAATACGCGCTGGGGAAATTGGCGAGAGTTGAGGACACGGGCCTGGCAGGATGCAGTAGGCTGCATGGGTCGCTCGTCGAGGTTGCGCTGGGGGCGACAGTCTCCGCGACGTCGACCACGGTTGCTAGCCCTGTGGACGTGGAGGCGGCGGCGGCGGCGGCGGCACGAGCACGGGACATCACATTAGCACAATACCGGGAAGCGCAGGGGCAGGCGCGAGTGTTTGCGCGCATGATATTAGCGAGTGTATGGGCAGGTCGTGGTGGAGGCGGCTGGGTGTGCGTACCTGGCAGTATCAACCCTACTTCCCTCTCCTACCCTATTCCCTCCCCCATTCCATCCCAGTCCTCTCCGACTTCGCTTCCCTGGCTGTCAATGCTGGACAGTCCTGCGGGGCAAGCACCATTGTGTTAGAAGACGCTCTGAGAGAGCAGGTGACGCGACAGACCTTGAACGCGATCAAGCACGCGTGCTCGAAAGTGGGGTGGCCGCCCGTGGGACTACGGAGACCATGATTGGAAGCTTGAAGAGAGTGCAGGTGGTCTGAGGAGGGAGACGGTGTGGAGAACGAGAGGGGTTGTGATGCGGACTGAGGAAGAGTCTTCAGGATGGCGTCTGCTTAATTCCGCGCAGATTATTCAGGGCAGGTTCTAAGATACTTGAGGATTCATGGAATTGGCTGGCAGTAATATTGCATAGTAGTGAAACTTGAATGGGAGTTCTGTACCGTACTGTACAGACAGCAGTAGGACTTTCGAGCACTGTACAGAAGTCGATCAAGCTGTACAGTGCTGTACAGCCTTCTGTCAAATCTATACAGAGCTGTACAGCTTGGTCGACATCTGTGTAGCACTGTCGGGGGCTATGGCTTGCTATGGCTTGCTATGACACTATGGCACATCTATGGAATTTCCGGCCAACTATGAGCAACATCATGGTTTACTGATGCATGCTCGTCTTCCCAATGCCGACTTTGCGTTTCTGGCTGCCTGCGACAGTGCGACTTCAGGCGGTATCACCGATACCCCCGATGAGTCCTTGCACTTGGCGGCCGCGGTGCAGTTCTGCGGCATTCACAGTGTTGTTGGGATGTTGTGGCCGATGGCGGACGTGGACGGACCCAGGGTAGCTCAGGTCTTCTACAAGCATATGTTCAAGGGAAATGATTCGCGGAAGTCAGCAGAGGCGCTTCATAAAGTTGTCACGACCATGAGACTGAAGAGAGGGCCATGGGAGAACACCGTGAGCGAGGGAGAGGCACTGCAGAGGTGGGCGAATTACATTCACATCGGCGCCTGACCCTTGGGCTATCTCAGTAAGTCTATCTTGCTATATCCTCAGTTTACAAGAATGCTTGCTAGATCACATTAGCAAATATAGCCATCGGACACATGCACTCCTCCAAATTGTTTATTTATTAGTGTACTCAAAGTGTACTCAAAGTGTACTCGTGATTAGGGCTTGTATCCATTCTTTCGTGAAATGAGAGATGACAGAGATGACAGACAATTCAATAAATCGCGTTTGAAAAGTGTGTATACACTTGGTGACTGCTCAACGAGCGAGGTCGGGGACAAGAAGCGGCACAGCCAATATCTGCGTACTCTGGAAGCAGCTCGGTGCAGTGGAAACTTGGCTTGGGTGTGTGCGGTGCTAGTGAATGAGCCATGGCGTCCTGCCAAAGGTCTGAGGACTGTGCAGGGTTGTCGAGGGCAAAGGGCTTAGGTATCGATAAAATATATGAACGCCCACCAGAATCGAATCCGAACTTGCAGCATAGTGGCTCATAAGTATGGCCGACTCATGAAGATGACGGTTGTTAATATTGATGCTGTTCCACAGCACATATGTGCGGCCGGCGCTCGGTCGTCGTGGATGGTAGTGTTGAAGTCTATGGCGTTCTAGTTGCACTTTTATTATTCTCTTCCCCCGCGCACAGTGCGCGTAACAGACGTCCACTTTCCCCCGGACTGTGGTGCTTACGGCCTCCTGCTACGCATCACCTCCATGCCCCGTTCCTGGCAAGCTGTGGCCTTGCGCCCGCACTCAAAGTCCTCAACATTGACATTGCACCATCAAAAGACTTGCGCATCTCCGCCATCTTCACCAATCTTCACGGCCACCTCCTTCCCTGTAAATTTGAGTAGCTGCGCGCGGACTTCTTCGGAGAAAGGTCGATGAAATTTTGTGGCGGGTAGATGAGTTTTGAGTTCTTCGCAGTGAGCTTGCTGTTGAAGGTGGTCGCATTGTCGTGCACGAGTATGCGCGTGTCGATCCTGATGCGCGTGTCTTTGGAACGGGCGAGGAGGAAGCCGATCCAGTCTTTAGGGCTATCGTGCTAGCTGGGGTCGAGCTCCGTCTATGCTTGCGTCGAGTAGCGAGAGTATGTCACAAGGTATGCCATCGTTGGGGATACGCTGCGGTAGAAGGATAGAGGCGGCGTAGTAGGGGTCGGAAGAGGACAACGTAATATTCATTCTCTTTGCCCGTCGGTTTCAGCGACGTATTCTGATTGCTGTGCATCTTCGCTCAGCACAATGCTACGCAACGTCAGAATCTCGCAGCCACTGCAAAACATTATGTGCACTCACTAATAGTCATAGGTATATTTTGTCATGAGCCTGCGGAGGTCGTCGAGCCTCCTTTCTCCCTCGGTACCTCGAGGTCGTCGAGCTTCCGCTCAAAGACACTGCCCACAAAGGTGCTCTGGGAGTCGGTAGCCCACAGAGTCGGGCGTGAGCCAGTGCATTTGCTCACAGCAGTTGCATGCATCTTCTTCGACAAGCACGAGTCCAAGTAGCAGAGTAGTAGAGCGGTGGTTGAGACAAAGGGTCCATCAAGTCTTTCCGGCTCACTCCCAGCAGCGGCATCCGTCTCTCGTCTCCCTGTCCTTATTCGGCTTGCCCATGTCCCATCCATACCTCCACTTCGACGACAGGCCTCCTGCCTTCGTGCGCGCAGAACCGCCAAAGTTGGTCAGACTCATGGTCACAGCGTTAACTTTCGATCGCCCGGTGTCGCCTCGGACGAGACGGGTCATGCTACCGCTGGGCAGCGCGTATACCTCCTGATTAGACTATTGCCGCACGCGGGTAGTCTTCGAGACGATGCTGACAGGGGTCGTGTGCAGTGACATGGCAGATGTGGCTTAGAAGCCAGTGAGCGCGTGGGGCTGGGTAGGTGGCGCATGGGGATCGGTGGGGGTGCATGGCTGTGGCGGTGTGCAGACGTGGGGACTGGGTGCAGGCGTACGCGCATAGCGACTGCGTGTTAGATTGTATGAGCGCCGACTGCGTCGGTGGGTGTGCCGAGCTGCGTGCGTAGGACTACACGTGAGCTTGGTGCGTGAGCAGACGGGCCGAGCACTGGCCGCGGAAGGCTGCGCGCCCATCATGTCGGGATTTGCAAGAGCAGGGGAGCATCGTCGGCCTTCCGCCTCAACTGTTTCATTTCCACGCATAGAAGTAAGGCATTCCGCTTTTATTCACACAGTGCGTCGTTCATGAATAGCAGGCCGAGGAGAGCAAAATATGAGTGGGAGAGATATCCGTCTTGGTCGTATACGCGTAGTCGCAAGTAGGAGGTAGACGGATTAGATGTTGATACAGCGTCGATGGAGATGTAATGCAGACTGGTGAGATGTCCACGACGAGCCTGGATATGTACTGCTCAAAGTGACGGAGCGATGTGGTGGAACGAAGGCAGAACATATCAATGTCCCAAATAGGCGGAGGCCGTAAACGCCACATTCCAGACGTCGCAGTCGCGTCGCGATAATTATCTGCCTCTGCGCGCTCAAACATGGTCGAATATACTGTAGATCAGCTTATGTATACTGACTTGTAGATCCAAGAGCTGTTTGAAGTCGGTTACTCCCTCGAGCTAACCTTGGAGGCGACCTCGCCAATTTCATCACGTGCTCAGCTCACCTGCAATGATACCTTCAATCACTCGTTCCAGACACCATGTAAGAGCAAATACCATCCGAACACATATTTCAAGGTTCAAATCGTCTTATGCGGCCCCCATCACATAGTAAATCGGTACGGATATACAGAAATACGAGAAACAACAGCATTCTTAGGGCTTTCATTGAGGATGTCACAAAACTCTGGATCTTCTGGTCAAATTTTGATATCCATAAATGTAAGTGATATATACTGAGGTGCGAGTTAAGGTGTAATATGGTCGTAGTGGCCTCCACGGTTAACAGGCACTTGGGCAGCACAGAAGGGATAGAGCACAGCCGCTGATTATGTAATAAGGCGACCCCGGCCCGTTAACCACTAGACTACTTTTGACGACCACATGGACGACGTACAAGATCCTCTGCGCTCTACTTCTGATTACTCCTCCTCCTCCTCCTCCTCCTCCTCCTCCTCCCCTTCTGAGTCGAGGTCTCCCCACGGTACATTATTAAGGTTGTCCCATCTAGCCAAATGAAAAATCTCAGAAGACAGCACTGGCTCCATTGCAGATGAAAGTACATACTTATCATCGTCTGCGGAAATGGGCTTTTGAGGAACACCGCGATAGCTCCCGCCCCACTTGCGCTTCTTCAGGATGAAAAGAGGTGTGTACTTTCCTGTAAGGTCCTTTTCACTTCCCGCACACTGATGATTGCCCCCTGCGTTGTGCGCTGACCAGCCCCCTTTCACTGTGCCTCCCAGGCCGATGGGCGCTCCAGCAGCGAGAGCGACGATAGAAGGATCGACATCCGCATGAAGCTTGAAAGTAACCTGCTTGTCATCTGACAGAGGATATCATGGAATGAGACTCGGTGACAGCAAAGCGACTTACCCTTGTGCGAGAGATACAGACTGACTGCGGGGCATGCATACACCTCGGACACTATGTATTTTCCTTCCAGCTCATTGCCGTCAACCAGCCTGTTGAGCAGCTTGTTGTTTGGGATCGTCCAAAGCTGCGGACTGTGCATCAACAACACCGCCCCTCGCTGTCCACTGAACTCCCATGTGCCAGTCAAGGCTACGCCCACCATCCCAGCCGCGTTGCTGAATGTGCATACTTAGAATTTGATAACCATCGTCCGTACAAGAGATCTCACCATTCGGGCGTTCCAGAGAAGTGATGTTGCCTGGCCGCCTCTGTCGAGATATTCCAATTGATGAGAGAGTTGCCCTGCATGGGATCATCCTTGTCGGTCTTGTTGAGAATGAGGCCGTCGTCGTAGATGTTGCCGTACTTCACAAACGTGCCAGTCTCGCGATCGACCTCACCGTAGTCACCGACCTGAAGTATTCACCAATCAGCCGGCTAGATCGACTGATCTGATTGGATCACCTACCTGGATCCGTTTCGCCAACTCCCAATTGGCATATTTACCTGTCTCATTGAACATGAGATCAATGAATTGGCGAGGTACAATTTTCTGCCGGAAAAGACCCATGACGGAGTAGGGAAGCAAGAGTGGACTGCAAGCGGAATTTGACACAGTTTTGATCAGGTAGAGCCTGATTCAGACGGGCTAGGCCGAAATAGCAATCTGCCCCGGTTCTGGATCCTTTCTGAGCCAGCGTCGGATAACGGCAGGCAAAGACGTGGCTTGTGAATGGCGAGGCGGACCTGCGCAACGATAACACCGCTTGAGCGAGGTCGTGGATATATCTTGCGCACTGGTAACGTACGGAGAACGCGTCGCCGGGCATGCCAAATGTCACTTTCGATCCAAATTTCTGGAAGAAGTTTACGAAGCAGTAAAAAAGATGAATGCCCTCACTGCAGACCCGGTCTCGTTGAGCTTCGCGCAACCGAAACCAAAGAAAAACAGCAGAACGATGAGAACACAGAAGCCTACGTACTGGTATTGAATAAGCTTATGCCCCGGGAGTTTATGAGCATTGAGGAAGAAGAACGTGTCAAGCAGGGAGCTCGCGTTGAGGGAGAACCAGGGCCAGCAGGTGAAAATGAGGATCTTTGTGTTCTGCCGCTTGGACGAATGCCCAACGACCAACTAATTCTTAGTTTTCATGGTGTCGCATATATACGCTGTTACCTGAAGGGCATTGCACTCGATTTCCTCGGTGAACCGCAGCGTCTCAGGGTCAGAAATACAGTGCTAAGCAGCCGGGCACGCAGCCGAGGCCGATGAGGAGACCCTACATGTATTTGATGTGATAGGCAGGAGACGGGCTATTGATGACCTTTTCCTGCAGCTGGTACGCGGAGACGATAATAAGTGACATGAGGGCAGTAGCTGCATCACGATGAGCATTTGACGACAGTACTGGTTGAATTCGAAAAAGCTCGACCAACCTCTTTCGCACGCTTATTATTAAGCGCCCACGACCTGTCGACGCGATCGCTCGCGATCGTCGGAAGGGTGTCTGACATCGACAGCGACGGCCGAGAGCTCACATATGCAAATTATGCTCGCTTACCCCACGGACACCTCATCCTGATTCGACTGGCATCTGAACTTCGTGGACCACTCCCAGGCGCCTCTCGAAGATGGTTTTCTAGTGACTAATGGCAAGGCGCGCCAACCTTCCAAACTGCAGAGATATGCTCGGAGAACAGCCTACTTTTCCTTGGGCGTCGGCGGAATATACGTCGCAGATAGAACGTTCAACGCAAGCTCGCTTAATAAATGAAAAGTACGAATTAATATATATATATTACAACCTCAATTTTACCGCAGAGCACCCAGAACGTATTCCTAAAATTCATCAGCGAGTCGCAGATCTCATGGATAAACTGTTCACTGAGAACGGAGGACTATACATCAAGATTGATACGCTTTTCGGCCCGTCGAGGCTCAGCATGCGCTAACCATACCTCGGGTCAAGCGATAGGTGCAAACGCGGCCCTCCTCCCCGAGCCTATGCGTGACAAATTCTCGAAATTATTCGACGACACCCCGCAAATTCCCTACTCCACTGTCCCCTCTGTATTCAAGTCCGAGTTCGGTAGACCCCCGACTGGACCCGACGGCGTATTCGAGATATTTGAAGAAGAGGCCGTCGCGAGCGCGAGCATTGCGCAAGTGCACAAGGCGAAACTTAAAGGCGGGGGATGGGTTGCGGTGAAAGTGCAGAAACCAGATGTGGGTAAACAGGTCGAGTGGGGCCTCGGGGCGTGCAGGATCTGCATGTGGATATTTGAGCACTGGGGTGTTCGACTTGGTACGTCCCTCGCGATAACGTTGAACTTATCAGTCTAACACTCCCGATCCCTCCTGCTATCAGCCCGTTTACTGCGTTGTCGGTAAGCCATCCACCACATCTTCCTGCTGAAGTGCCCAACTTACGATTGCCCCAGACTTTGTATCAGATCACCTCCGTGCGGAACTCGACTTCGTCCAGGAAGCCAGCAACGCAGCCAAGATGACCGAGCTCGTCGCTGCCGAAGCCCGTCCGGCTGTGCGTGTGCGCATACCTCTCGCCTACCCCGAGCTGTCCACCAAAAAGGCGATGACCGCCGAGTGGATAGAAGGCGTCAGGTTAGGTGACCGGCCCGCAATCCGGCGGCTCATGGGCGAGGCCACGAAGGAGGGCAAGATTCAAGCCAGCATAGACCAAGGACGGAAGGTCGAGGGCGTAAAACTGAAAGGCGGCGTGAAGGCTGTGATGCAGACGATGGTTGAGCTCTTCAGCGCACAGATGTTCAGCTTCGGCTGGGTGCACTGTGACCCGTACCCCGGTCAGTACCAATAACCACAAGCCCCTCCGATGACTGCACTGACAATACCACCATTGATGAATTCAGGCAACAACATCATCCGCCCGAACCCGGCGCACCCGACCCTGCCTTAACTCGTCCTCCTCGACCGTGGCTTATACGTCTACCTCACGCCCACCTTCAGGCGGCAGTACGTGGGCAGTATCTCCAGTCTGGCGATACGCCCCCACCGTATCATCTCCGTCGTTGACTCAACCTCCGACTTGCTCATCCCCTAGCCGCCGCGACCTCCAATACGGCGCAAGATCGCGACGCCTGTGCGTCTCCCACACGCGTACACGAACGACGCGCCGCAACGTCACAACACCTACACACGACAGCGCCCCACACCACGCCGCCCCTATTTCCTCCTATACGCCCGCCCCTGTGCAAGCTCTGCCCAGCTGCGAGGACAGGCAACGTTACTACGATTTGCCAGGGCCCTACGTGCGCGTGCGCCCAACTCCGGCAACTCCAACAAGCGAGGTGCAGCCTTTACCCAGGAATCACACGGCACCACCGAGCCACCCTGCCATCGGTGCTGGGAAGCGCACTGCTCTCCGCGCAAGCTCTGCAGACGATTCCTCGGACTCGCTCGACGAGGTGAAGGCCTACATCAACGCGACGGCCACCCAGTCGTTCAACAACTTCGACGCGGTGCACGACACGGCTCCGACGAAGCGTCTGCTACGCCTGCCCTTTCCATCGGTGCTCATACCAACACGTAGGCGGGCGCTCAGAGTTAGGCCAGGGAATGGAGGGTCTGATCCCCCGTACTCAGTTTCGACCTGGCGCAACAAATGTGCAGCACATTGCTCTAGCCACCCTGTGTCTACATGTCGCGCCGACGCACCCGAGCACTTGTTCCTGCTTTCACCTGCCTCGTCTTATTCCACACCGGAGCTTTGTATTGACTTGGAAAGCGCGACGGTTCTATACATCTGCGTACGTTACGCCTGTAGCATCATGTGAGTCATATCATCCCCGCATTCTTCACATTGCCCACCTACTTACCTTGTTGCTCTCCAGCGTATGCATGATCTTCTCTCGTTTCGCTATCCAAAATCCCAGCTGTCACCATATCGACTTCCCGATGACGCCTGGGCCTCGCCAAGCTGCACGACCTCCACGGCGTCTTCCAAGGCCCTTTCGTCGTGGTGTTATGAAGGACCAGCCCAGCAACACTCTTCCTCGAACACCCATAACTATAGCAGGCCGACCTGGAGGATGCGCTGCCCTCCGACATCAAGGTTTATATCCACGCAGCGAGTCTAGGCTCCACTCCTCCCCATCATGCCTAGCGAACTACAGCGTCCCAAGCCATTCATCAGGAGAGAGAAGGGCCACATCGACTTCGTGGCTGTCGAGGCGATCCCGAGTAGATGGCCGTGCATGTCGCTGTCGTGGATGTCTTCATGAATTCTAGAGCGTCGCGATCCTGGTGGATGCGGAGAGAACGGGCGCGGGACTGATGAACGAGGAGCCGCGGGAGACGAGGAGGTTCTTCGACAAGGACGGGCTGGACGGGAATGCGAGCCGCTCGACGGTCGCATGTCATGACGCCGAGCCTACGCGCGGGCAGACGTACCCACTCGTGCTGATCGTGCTGACCGCCCGCATCTTCTGCGCATACCGCGTACAATTGTAGGTCTTCCTTCTCGCTCCACCCTCGCTTGAGAACTCAAACATGCATACCTAGTGCTCATCATTCTCTGGCTTCTCGCCATGCTCTTACCGCCCATCAAGGACGCAAACTGCTGGGTTGTATGCATCCCTCTGCGCTGTCGCCACCGTGCGCCTCTTCTCGCGCATCACCCCCCCTTGTCGCCTCCCTCTTCAGATGGCTTCTCGTCGGAAATACAAAACGGATCAGCACACAGGAGGCGAGCGTGCACCGTCTGCAGTGGTCTATCGTTAACCAGGCGTTGAGGAATGGCCAGATGGGTGTTTCTACAATGAAGCCTGGGACTTGCCTCCCCGCAATCTAATGGGATGGCGTTTACCTGCTTTAAAGGCGGCATTTGGGCTCAAGGGCCTGAAGACGGAACTCGACTTGAAGGACAGATGGGTCAGTGCCGAGCTGAAAAGTCAAGGTCGGTGGCTCCTTCTGCTCTGATTTTCCTTATTAGATATTTATACAATAACACTACAGGCTTCAATTGCACGTACCGCCGCTCCGCAACCCCCGTGACCGCTGCCACTCCCAGCTCAGTTGCATCCCCCCTCCCAGCCGCCAACACCAAACCCAACGGCAACGACAAACCCCTTCCTCCTCATTTGAACAATCGCGCTTCTACAGCCACGCCTCCCATAGCCGCAAAGGACTCGCTTAAAGACACGCCTCCCCGGATGGGCGGCGCATCACCCGCACCCAATGCAGGCATTGACAAGGCCGAGAAGGAGAGGCAGAAGCGCAAAGAAAAGAAGGACCGCAAAGACAAGGAGCGGGCAGAGCGCGGGGCGAATGGCAAGGAGGGAGATGGAGATACCAGTCTCACATCACCGCTCGAGGTGCAGCTGCCCAAGTCGGGCAAAGGCACACCGGTACCCGACGCGTCTACTTCTGGCCCTGCGGCAGATTTCGACACAGGGTTGAAAAGCCCCACCGCTGACAGCACAGGTGGTGCGCGGACGCCCACGGGCAAAGGCGGGAAGAAGAATCCGTGGACCATATTCATGCGCATGGGGGTGCAAGTCACTGAGCCGGAGCTCAGGGAATTCTCCAATGACGCGAAGGAGGGGATCATCAAGATCAACCTCCCGCCGGCGTTCGCGGGGCGCGCAAAGATCGCATATGTTGAGTTCGGCGACGAGGAAGCGATGAGGGCAAGGCTCGAAAAGCATGCCGAGGTATTTATCTTTGCAACAAGTCTGCTGGTAAGCAAATGCTGACTAATGTGGCTTTTACGGAATGTAAAAGACACAATTCCTGAGGTGAAGCAGGCAACTCCTCCAGAGGAGCGCGGTGCTGGTGGCCCCCGCGGAGGTCCTGGACGAGGTCGCGGCGGAAGAAGGGGAGGTTACGCTGCCCGTGGGTTTACCGCTGCAGGCTTGACGAAATAAGGGGTCATGTTTTTTTTCGTTTGTTTTGTCCGATGTGCTAATGTGTTGCTATTCTTGTTGGATTCTTTTTCATGTTCATTCCGCTTCCCTGCGTATTCATGCATCATGCTCGTTCACATTCTTTGCCACCAGTCAAGTCCATTTTAATGATATCCATTTCAAGCTTCGGTTTATCAATGATCTGTCCAGATATTCGCGTGTCGCAGGAGCACATCGGCTGCCATGGTTAGTCCCAGTCGACATCCTGGAACATTGTTACAAAGTTGTGGCCGGCGGTGGGTTGTTGATACGATCGAGACAAATAATCCCAACTTCCGTGACGAAATATTAGCAGACGTCCCGCCCGTTCCTCTGCCCCCCAAACGGCCGTAACTGCGAACCCGGTGCATATGCTGGTAAATGGCGCGCCGTTCAAGCTATTTTCCCCGATGGGCTAATCAGCGTGTCTTTACGCTTGGGGACTAACTCCTTGATGGAACCTTCAACGTGGGGTCACTTTGCTGTAATACTCGAGCGGTTCTTGAGGTACAAATGGGTCATTTGCACCCCATTATGCAATTTGTCACCGAGGAGTTGTGGCAGCGCCTGCAGCGCCGCCCCAATGATTTCACACCGTCTATCATGGTGTCTTCTTTCCCTGTCCATGTAAAATCAACTGCTCCTCCCGAATGACACTCTTCTGACGCTAGCTGTAGGACAGAGACTCTATCTTCAACGACACGGATAAAGAGTTTACCTTTGTCTCCGTGGCCTTGAAGACAGCCAGGTCGTTGACAGTTTCATACGGATTCCTGACCGACATCCAATACGCGTCTCTCGTTCTCTCGTGCTATCCATTACGCCATGCATTAACCGACTTCTTTTCACGTAGCGCTCATCCACGTGCAGACTATAGTCGCGCTAACGAAAGAATGCAAGAGTGCAAAGGTTGTTCGTGATGCGAAAGCCATACCTCGGCTACGGATCCACTGTCCTTTCACTCACTGTCTTTGTGCGCGTGCTTGTCCGCGCATGTCGAAATATCCCCCATAATGAGCTTTCGACTGATCTTGTCACAGGGAGCGGTGGACATTGACAATGAGATCGCGAAATGCGACAAGAAGATCGGATTGCCCCAGATGACTCTGTCCAATTTGAAAAAGGTCATTTAACGGCAGAATAATGAATTATAGGGAGACTATCCCGGATAACGTCCAAGAAGCCAACGAGGACTCAGAGATTTGCAATGCAGAACATAAATATTTTAAAAATCAGGTCGCTGACATTTGTTATTATAGAGGAAACTGTGGAGGCTGAGCTTATAACGTTGGACACTCCGAAAGAAATATTCACGAAAAGCTCAGATGATGCTTACTTACCGAGATGGGTTGGAGATGGGTGTTGTATACCTTCGTCCTTGTGTATAAGCTCGCATGCTTCTGATGCTGTTAGATTATCTGTTTCTCTATTAACTCCTCTAAACGCCAAGCTCAGCGATTTTTTATTCTATCACTCCGACAATCCCACTCATATACATATATATGAGTTTTACATATGACCTATATTTATTTGACTCAAACCTTATTTTAATAGGGCTTAACAGCTGTTTGAAGCATGCAACGAGATATCCGAAATCATGTCACAAAGGTCCGATGTACGACTCTACAACATCAATTGTAGGCATCAAATAAAATTTCTAAGTAGGCGAATATTTAAGTTTGCTTCGAAAGGGTGAATTTATCAGCGAGAGGGAGATTTGGGAGGATCATTGAAGTGTCCTATCTTATCTGTGCATCTTGTCCCGAGTCCTTCTACGAAAGTAGGTGGAGCTCGAAAAGTGTATGTTGAAAGGCGGCTTGTTCCACGCTTAAGTAAGCATCGGCGAGGCTGCCGCCAGGGTGCACGACTTCTACAGTCGACCCACTGAGAATGCCGCTGCTGGTCCAGCCGGTCGATCCATTGTATGCAAGGAGCAGGCTGCTCCCAGACGTGACCTTGAAACAGACATTGATAAGTCCCATATGAAGAAGTTGTATGTCATCTGAACATACCGCAGAGAAAGACGAGGCAGTGACACCGCTTCCGCACGTAAACGCAGCGCTCACAATACCGCACCTGCCCTTGGATGAGGTCAAAGTGAAGCTTGAAGCTGTTCCGGACAAAGTGTAAGTGGCGGGGGTTTGCGTGGACAAGGTTCCGGCAGAGAGCAGTCCACCAGTCCCGGTGCTTGCGTTGATGGTGGCTTTGGTGGGGATACTGCTGGCAGGCTGGGAAAACACTATGGTTAGAAGCTAGTCCTGCGTCGTATCTCAATATGACATACTGAGGTAGAAGATGGCTGGAAAGGAGATCAGATATGGCTTAGGATCAATGAGTTGAGCTGCACTTACGGCGGATGTAGAGGTAGTGCCAGTCTTCGTAGTGCTCGTCGTAGATGCCGCGGGTGATCCAGTCTTCAGCGCATATTTGATAGCGCTGCCAGAGCAACTAGTTCCTGCTTTGGGCGAGTCTGACCAGTTTCGTGTAAGCGCGCATCCATGACAAAGTTGCAGTTAAACCATACTCATTGGCACAAACATTCCATCGATAACCGATCCCTTAAGGTGAAAATACCAGCTGATTGAGGTCAAGGTTCCACTTCGGGTACAGCCCAATCGCGGAGTGAATCCTCCAGATCCAGCCACTAAAGCGGCGTTGATAGCCGTGAGAGTATAAGTCTTTGATGAGGACGGCGTGATGCCGGCGTTTGCCAGCCAGGTATAGGTGGGCAATGTCTAAGAGGTTTTGTCAATATGTGGGCATCATAAGCCAGTCAGATCCCTACCTTGAAAAGTTTGACTACAGTCTGGTAGAATGCGACGGCCTCGGCACCTTTGGCACTTCCAGCCGGCAGGCAGGAAGTCTCCAGAGTGCTGTGATGCATTTCAATAGTGCGGTGACAGCATCAAGACGAGTAAATTCACCTCATACATGTCCCATGGGTAGCCCACTCGTGTTCCCAGAGCTTCTCGCTGGTACCATAACTGTTGAGCCAGTACTGGGACATACGTGGTTTAGCAACTACATTGCATGTAGTAATTGCAGCCTAAGCACCTCTTGCATGAAGGCGAGGGTATCGCTGGCGCCTTGTGCGGTCAAAAGCTGAGAATCAAAGATATCAGCATCAATCAGGCGGGGACATGGGATGCAGCATTACGGCAGCGATGTCGGTGTAGTCCCGAGACGAATCACAGTTCTGCATCGAAATCGAATTAGTGTTGGAAACGTGGGGGGTGTCTTGTAAGCCCACCTTTGCATAGGTGCCATTGCAGTTATCCGGCCACAAGCCTACATTCAGATATTCAGTCGCTTCACGATTCATCCACGAGGGACCAGAGTCATACCATGGATAGTCCAACTGTTGGTGGGGCCCGTCGAAGGCTGAGATCGGCATGTTAATATCTCTTCAGCACTTCATTAGCGAGGTGACCCACGAGTGTGTCCCAGAACTATTGCAACTCAGCAAAATGAATCTTATATAACAACCTAGTATTCTTACCTGGGTCTGAAGTAGGATTCCTCCGGGATACTCAGTGCAGCAGGTATCTGGCACGCTGGAGCTCTGACTCGAACACGATGCTGTGCCAGCGGTAGAGCAACCAGAGCTGATCCTCTTGAAGAGGCTCACAGGGTCAGCCGGGCTAAAGCCTAGAGGGGAAGCGAAGGTCGAGGCAACAAGAGCACCGAGGACGGCTGCAGTGAGCATTTTGCGAGGGTAATATCAGGAATAAGCTTGACTCAGCCGTTATACAAGTGTTAACGTTCTTACACGACGGCGTGAGGGTAATACATTATACAACGGCTGGTATAACTAGCCGTGAGGCTAGCACACTAACCTTGTAGGGTAGTCCTATTCGGCGGTGTCTCCCGGTGTACTAAGAAATGGTGCTCCCCCTCCAATCAGTGCACAATGCACATGTCGGAAACGTAAGCCGCCGCCGCGCTAACCTCCGATCAAACCTGTGTCAGACTGCGCTTAATTAACTTTAATTAACTGGTTATGATAGCACGAAGCAGTTAGAGGTCCTCGCCGTCAGCTCGGGATCCATTGCAGTTAGACGACGTCCAAGAAGGTAGTGTATCAGTGAGTCAATGGAGCGCTGAGTGGGGATCCGGAGACTTGTCAGGAACTTGGCGGGCGGGACAGAATTTCGTGCTGCTTCAACAGGCTTCAACCACACGCCGAAATATGACGATCCCTCCCCCTCCCCGGAGGCGATTTTGGCCGTCTAGCCCTCGTCTAGTCTGTTTGTGATAGGCAGGTGGCTGCACAGATGCGAGGAGTTGGTCTACTGGAAGAGAAACATGAGCCTGCTAATTTCAGCTATTAAGTATGCTGGCCAAAATGGATGTCCTCTCAATTGATCAATAAGCATATGCAGTCAGTCTTGAAAAGCAGTTTGGGCGCAAGCCAGCGCAAAGCAGGAGGGAAGAGACCATGTATGTGCTTCATGCGCATATAATTCTTACATGACTGCCTACACGAGGTTTAATCCATGTCGACCTCTCTTCATCTTTACTGAAGACGCTATGTTATCACCCAATGACGCCTTTCTCTTTAAAATGTCTTCATACGCCTTGTCAGCTTCTGCTTCAAGCTGCGCCTCACTCAACTTTGTCTCCAGTGCTTTCAAGAGAGGCTTTAGTGGGAGGCTGATTGCGACATTGTGAGCATCCGGCTGGATATTATCCCCGTACTGATCTGGGGGGAAAAATATTTGATGCGAACTTCGTGGCCATAGGACGGAGGGCTGCAGACGGGCCCGAGCCATTCATAAACCTGTATTTCCATCACAGCCTGCATGGGTTGCTATGAAGATCTCGTCAAAAGAATCTCTGAAATCAGTGGCTCGCTGGAACACAAATTTGAGCAGAGGGAGTCGGTGGAAACATCCAAAGAAGCCTTCACTGCCTTTCTTGAGAAAGCAGACTCCGAGTCACTCTTGCAGGGCAACTCGAAGGTTTTCAATCTTCCAATCTAATGGTCGACTGCTTAGATATCATTGGGATGAGGAGACCTGTGCTTGATGATGCGTGTGCTGAGAAGCCAAGAAAGTAGATTTCAAGGGCGAAAATGGAGAGCGATACGTTCAAAGGAAAAGGTGCTCGCCGCCGAGCGTCTAAATCGATCGTCGCTTCCTCTCCTCGCTCACGATCAACTGTCGACTTCATATCTATTTATTTAAACACCTTGAGATATTCTGAACGTGGATGGCCTTTTGATCAATATCAATCATCTCTAACATCGCGAATTTGCCTAATCTCTGGCTTTGGCTTTTGCACTAGTTTCAGTCTTTCGCTGCTGCCCCTCTTTGTCCCCCTATTATCTCCTATTCAGCGGTTTTGGGACTTTGGACCCCTCATTGGCCCAGGCCAATAGCACCAAATAAGAACAAGCTGGATGATTATATATAATTCTGTGCCCCGAGGCAAGTAGCCCCTCACGAACTTTCCTTTGTACTTCCACCATCTCCCCGTTCCCTTGCCTCCACTTACACATTCCCATCTACGCATCTCTCAACTCCTATCTTACCTCTCAAACATACATCTACGATGTCTCCTATCACCAAATCTATGACATCTCACCCTGTTGCTCTCGAGTTGCCCGGCATGGTCGGCTCTTTCGCGTACCCAGCACCCGCCAAACAGTCTCTCCCGCCCAAGGCAACCTCCCACAACCTCCTGATTTCTTTGCTCCCTCCCAACCGAATGGACGAGAATTGCATGTCTAGCTGTCTGTTCTCTTTATCATTCTATCCTCACGTGCTGACCTCTACATAGACTGCCCCCTGCCCTCCCTGACCAGATGTATGACAATCGGCATGTACAGTTTTCTCTTCTCTTCGTCTTTCATTCTGGTCGCATCCTCACGCGCTGACCTACTATTGCGCCCTAAATAGACCCCCCAGCCTCTAGACTTGCAACGCCACACGGGCTCGGCTAAACCCGCCCACACGCTAATTTTTTTCGTCCATCTTATCAAAAACATCTCTCATCACGCTGCTTAATCACCCTGGGAAAGACCAGCACACTTGTATATCACTGTTAATATTCACACCAGGAGCACCTATTCGAGGACAAATCTGTTCGTAAGGTTCGTATTTGTTTTTGGTGAGTCTGCATTGCCAACGTGACTGAACGATTCATCGCATCCCGCAGCGCGGCTGCAGCGAATTCTCCGCTGGTGCCGTAGAGGACGACAAGATATCTGATCCTGATGAATCACTCAGGCTGCTACTTATTTTGAAAAGCGTTTTCAGACACGAAGGGCATGTAGGGTGCTGTGAACTGTGCGATTTCGGACCCTCCGGCAGTCTCCCATGTAACCCTCATGGACAAAACAGTCGACAATTTTGATACGCACAATGGCAGTTGGAGAGGAGGGCTATATGTTTGATCTTGCGCGTGGAATTTTCGAAGGGCGATTCCTGCGTAGTCGGCGAAGATGACAGTCACCAGATGACCGGTCAGGCGCCATTCGGACGCGATGTTTGGATACGCTTGCATCCGACTTTCTACATCCCCGTGCGATTCTGGCCAGAAGATCCTTGGTAGAACACCGAATTCCTCCGGATAGCGAACCGAGATGGGCCCGAACAGCGGGTTGCCGCTGAGTGGCATGTAAGTACACGGAAACCCACGGGGGGCTTGCGCAATTGTGTAGCTTTTCACTTTTGTATCCAAAGAGGAAGGCTCTTCAGTCAAGCAGCCGGAGCCGCTGGGCGAGTTGTAGTCTATGGGAGTGTCGTAGGCATTTGGTGCGGAGCCGTACCGATGGCCAATGTCGATACTCATCTCCCGGTCGAGAGGTGGACCGAAATCAAAGATATCCTCAAGCCGCGCACCCTACAGACATGTCAGAATGTACTATTCAAAGCGCATGATACAGAACTCACAGATAGCAAGGCGTTATACCTCTCGATGTCAGTCCCTCTCAGGCTTTGATTCTCTCCTCCAATTCTGATGCAATTTTCAGTTGAGAACCGAGTGTGGCTAAAAAGGAATGCACGAGACTTACTGCATTGGCGGACCCCAGGATGCCAGTCCATGTCTGATGTCTTGGATCGGGCTATCCGATGGTGGGTTTGGAAGCTGTGCATGATCAAGGCTGTATCGGTGGTGGTTAGGTTTAGCCAGTTCAATCCATATGTCGGCAATTAGACCGTCAGAAGGCCCGAGCTGCGTGTGAATGGGGTAGGCTGGGGGGCTTGACATGTTGGAATGTCAGAATGACGGGGACAAGTGGAAAATTACCGCATAATATATTTCAGTGCGACAAAGCAAAGGAAATCTGTTCGTCATGCATCTTGAGTCGGGCATTGTGTTTTGCACGAGGGCGTTGCGGGCATGCATTTAGAATGATGGGCGGTCAACAAGCGGTCAATGTGGATATTTGGCGACATGAAACCTTCTCTTGAGGAGTCGTGTAATTTCTGACATTAAAGCTCGCGTGCCTATCGAATTATGATGCTGGAGCTGAGAGAAACAACTGATAGCGATCCGATTGCAGATTATTTGCCACCAACAGTGCCTCGCCGTTGCAGCGCTTTCATCATATACTGGCACATTTGCCACGTCGAGTCATATAAATGAATTGATGCGAACATCTTCCCATGGTCGCGCACGCACATTGATGATGCTGTGTAGTGATACTCCTGTAGCAAATCATGAGGCGGCCCAATCGCGGGTATACGTGACAGACTGGCAGTTCTCTTCATTTTTAAACCTCATCCTATTCAGGCACGCTGGCCTACCCTGATTACCCCCCTACAGAATTTACTAACATCTACCCCTGCCCATCCTTCATCAATAGGACGACACTCGACATGTATGGTTTTCTGTCCCACTTCGGTTTCAATATCATCCTGTCTACGCGCCCTGACATACTCTGATTTCACCATATAGACACTGCCCGCCCCCGCCCCCACCACGCCCCCTCCCAGCCCCATTGAATCTCAAATGCCTGCTTACTAACTTCGGCTTAATTCAAATACAGTCGGGGTAGCGGCATCCCCGTGACGCGAGCTTGCGTCGGTTCGAAACCATATCTCGTATACGGTATGTTTGCTGTATGATTTACGTGTTGGAATATCGATTTATGGTTGCGCTCCCCGTATATACAGCAGGAGAGCGGATTGGGATTGGTACTTGAGTATCGATATGGGATGTGCCGCCTCGTTCGGCCGATCTGCTTTTTTAGATGGGGGGTTCGTCGTTCCATACGTTTATTTTTCAACTGATTGGATTTGTCACTTGTTAGAACTGGAAGGGATAACAAGCATGTTTGTATTATATGCATGATATTGTGAATATAAAATGTGCCTAAGGGCTAGTATATATACGGTCGGAGGGAACCTTGATGGAAAACAGGAAACATAGTAAATGAGACGCATAAGAACCCCAGGCCGCGGGTCCATCCTTGAAAGTTAATCCGTGGGTTTAATCGGCCAGGCAATATATGTTGTGAAGCAAAGTTCTGATGTCCCGCCCTTCAGGCTACTTCTTCTTCTTCAGCGGGCCAGCCTCATCAGTCACTGGCCCGCTGACATCCCTATCACGCTTGCGGCTCGCCGAGGGCCTTCGGTAGGTTTGATGCGGAGATGTAGGCGCATGGTTCAGCGGCACTGCGGTGAAGCTGTTAGTCGAGCGAGAAATCGGTGTCGTCGAAGTTGTTGTCTTGGGCGTCACAGTGTTGTCGATTCCTGGTAATGACGCGCTCTTGCTGCGCGGGGTAGATGGCGCAGTAAGAGGCCGTCTGTGTGCATCGGTTGCACTGCGGCGGGGATATCGTCAGGGGACGGGAGCGTCTTGAGGACTTCGCGGTAACCTGCTTGGACGACCCCAAAGTGCCTGCAGAGCAAAGGTAAGGACAGTCAATTCATTTAAATGAAGCTTATCACACGTACTGTGAATCCTTCGTGAACACGCGCAGAAAGACCTCGGCGAAAGAAACGGGCATCAACATGGACACGTCACCCTCCTTGACGCTTGTGCATTCTGCGAAACCGTAAATTATTTGTTCAGCGGTCGAGCCTACCGAACACACGTACGAAGAAGCCCGACACGCCTCGTTGCTGAGAAGCCACACGCGTCAGTACAGCCGAACACAGCATTTCGGCGTGTGGGGGCAACTCACCCGCCAAACGGTGCGCACGGTGCGCAGGAAGCCGTGGTAGCGGTCTTCGCTGCGGACCTGTATCTTCGTCTGCGCGCCGGGGTCAGAAGGGAAAGATACAGATATGGGGATATGGGGATGGGGCACGGACCTTGATGACGTCGAACGGATGGGTGGCCATCGTGGCGATGGCGCCCGCGGCGGCGGCGGAGAACCCGTGGATGCCGGCGGAGTACGCGCCCGAGGTGGAGGGCAGGAGTATACCTATCGGCAGGTGAAAGTGTGAGCAGTGCATGCGCATGGGTCTGGGAAGCACGCACTCGTTTCGCGCTTGATGCCCTCGTAGAAGACGACAAACAGGCCCGCGTAGGGCGCGTCGCGCAGCGAGGAGGCGAAGAAGCCGCGCAGGAGCTCGTTCGGGCCCTGGCGCACGATGGTCGCCAGCGAGCCGTACAGGCTCTCGTACGCGTACAGGTTGCTCTGCGCACGCGGGATCACGATCACGATCAGTTCAGGCACGACGCGGGGCAGGGGCGGGGAGCGGGGGCGGCGCACCTCGAAGCGGGCTTTGAGCACGGACATGGGGTTGAGCAGGAAGCCGACCGCGACGCGCGCGGTCGCGCCGGAGATGAGGTTCCCCTGCACGGTGAGCTTGGGGAGCACGGAGGCGTGCTTGCCGTCGACGTCCGTCCGGGCTGTCGCGAAATAGGGCGAGCCCGACATGACGGTGCGCAGCTGGGTCAGGCTGGTCATGTACAGCGCGACGCCGGGGACGTTCCTGCGCGCGCTCTCAGCGGGCCGTTGGCAGGCGGGGGAGTGGGGAGTGCACGCACCGGAGGAGCGTCGGGGCCGTGCCTCGCCACAAGCCCCTGACCCCGTCTTTCTGTATGATGCCGCGCACAATCGCGGCCGTGTTTCTGGCACAGACAGGGTGTAAGGACGCGAAAAGCGGCGGGGAGGGTGTGTGTGCGCACCTTTGTAATGCGCCGTCTCCTTGCTGCACACGCGTTTTTAACATGTCAACTGCACAAAAATGAGATCAAAGGCTAGATATCTGAACGAAGGCTTTCTCACAAGGCTGGAGGACTATCGTCGATGCGAAGCCCGACAGCCCCCCTAGAGACACTCAGCGAGCGCACGAAAGGCCGAGGATGGGGTGCGCACCTGATATCATCTGCTGGCTGACATTGCTCATAAGAAGAACGGCAGTAGGGCCAACGCTGGGCTGGTCGTCGTAAAAGTTGTGTTTGTCGTCGCGGGACTGCGCTCACCGTCGGGCGCTAAATTGCCGGATTGGTGACGTCGAGCCGAGCGTGCGTGACTTGCAGGCCGCGTTCCTCGTTGACCCGAACTCCTTCCTTGTTCTCCCGTTTTTATCAAACAAGTTCAATCAGCTTCAATCATTGAGCTACCTAGGCTGCCATTTGAAATTTCTGCACGATCCTGTGGGAGTCACGACTCTCATCTAGCAAACATCGCCTTCATAAAAAGCCCCAGCGAACTGGACACGTTCAGAGCTTGTCACGTCATACGGCCAGCTGTGGTTTTTTTGCAGCTATCAACTAGCCAAACAAAGCCAAGTGGAGGCTCGGAACTGGCCGCTGGGAAGCGTTATGTATGATACTTCTCAATGCCAAGTTGGCAGCACTTCAGTCGATTAGGCTCGGCTACCGCCCACACGCTAATCTTATTCGTCCATCTTAAAACACCTTTCATCACGATACTACTCAATCACCTAGGAAAAGCCCAGCACAATTGTGGATCGCCATTCACACCAGGAGGACAAAATCTGTTTGTGAGGTTCGTAATATGCGTTTTTTGTGGGTATCCAGGTGACTGAACGATTCATCGCAGCACAGCTGCAGCAAATTCTCCGCTGGAGATGAATCACTCAGGCTGCTACCAATTTTGAGAGGTGTTTTCCGACCTAAATGGCATATGGAGTGCCGTGGATGGTGCACTTTTGAACCCTTCAACTGTTTCCCATGTAATCCTCGTGGACAAAACAGTCGACAAGTTGGATACACAGAATGGCAGTTGAAAAGGAGGGCTATATGTTTGATCTTGCGCGTGGAATTTTCGAGAGCCAATTCCTGCGTCGGCGAAGGACCCGTCAGATCTCAGACGCCATTCGGACGCGACGTTTGGATAAGCTTGCATCCGACTTTCCAAATCCCCATGCGATTCTGGCGAGAAGATCCTTGGTAGGACACCGAAGTCCTCCGGATAGCGAACTGCGATTGGCCCGAACAGCTGGGTTGCCGCTGAGTGGCATACAAGTACACGCAAACCCACGGGGGGTTGCGCGATTGTGTGGTTTCCTCCTTTGCTATCCAAAGGGGAAGGCTCTTCAGTCAAGCAGCCAAAGCCGCTGGGCGAGTTGTAGCCGAAGGGAGTGCCGCCGGCATTTGGCGCGGAGTCGTAGCGCACGCGCATCGATAATACTATGCAGTGATACTACTCGCAGGGTGGCCCCCCAGAAGCTGCATATGCGCAGTATATTTGGGCAACATCATCTATGTTAAATTGAAGTACATACTATAAACATGCAAATAGTCTTGTGGAGCGTATTTCATCGATGCCAAACCACATTTTGTTCTCCCGTTTTTATCAAACAAGTTCAATCGTGGGGCTACACCGCGGAACCAAGGGAATTCCGACCGAGTGTAAGACCCAATGAATATGTGTAAATTGTGATAAATTGTGATCCTCGACGATCACAACATTTCATCGATTTTCACAACATTCCATCTCACTTTCAGTAGTTTTGTTCAGTATGTACGGGCCATCATCCGGATGAAATGAGCTTTTCATCTGATCGCCGGATGAATTTTTGCCACAATTTGGTGCACAGCAATGTTTCCTTCGAGCGCGTCTGTCATCCTAACTTGTACTAGCACCCTTTGACCCGCTTCGTGGTATTCAGCATGGCTGTACATGTCAGGCAGGACATTGCGTACAGCCTTAATCTAACGATGCAGACCCTCTATCGCGCGTTTGCCACGAGTCCAACCCTGCCTTTGGGTTCCTCACACCACGCCTTCAACGCAACAGCTAGCTGGAGACTCAGCAGAAATCGCTCCCTTTGCCTACTCTGGACCAAGCACCATTCACCGATTCCATTCCTGTTTCGAGTTAGACACGAACGCAAAATCAATTTCATTACCATCCCGCAGTGGAGGTCGAATGTCTTCCACGGGCATCATCGTTGGCAGCATCTCTGGAGGTCTGGCCATCATTGTGGCTATTGCATTCTTCCACTTTCGCCGCTCTGGTGGGGTGCGCTTGGTTGGTAGGATCAAGGGCCCCTCCCTCCTACATTCCGGCGTAGACATCAAGAGTCACAGGTCAAACTCCCCTCCCGGACAAATATCCGAGCTGGAAGTATTCGCAGAGGCTGTACGGACTCTCGAACAGGCGAAGCAAGTAATAGCTGGCAGATGTGTGCGTCTCCTCGCTTCGCCGATTGATGGATTGCTCGACGTCGTGGCAGTCTGCAGCGTAAGCGCTCGTCTCAATTTCCGACTCCACCTAGCTGAATGGATTGCGCTGGATGTTTAGAAGAATGACCAAGAAGCAAGGGGGCTCGATGGTATCCTGAAGGCGCTGGTAGCCTTGGATGGCAGGCTGGATTCCGCTTTGGTACTTTTGCACGAACGCGTTGCGTATGTAAAGCCATTCATTCCGCGGCATTACTGGGCTAACACGATAATGATGATGATCTTGCAGCTCAACCCAGTCAAATCATCAACAGACTCCTGCTACAGAACAGCTTTATCGAAATTTGGTCGCTATACGCTCACTTTTAGAGAAATTGTCAGGGTGAGCAGGCATTTTACTTTCTTGTCTAAACACCGTCCTCATTACACCCTGATATTTAAAGAAGCACCAAGCACATTCTGACCACAGCTCGTTCCTGGATTGAAACCGCTCACCCTGATATTGTCGATTCCATCCGATCGGCCATTCAAGACTTCGCAGTGTGTGTTCTACTGATGCCTGTCATGCTTGCTTGTAATATTTAAGTAATATTCACAGGCTGTGAACAAACTGTGCATCGAGGAAATAGTCGCAGCTTGTGCCCCACTAGGTGGTAGGTGGTCTTTTTCACACTCCGCATAAGCGTAATCGTGGCTTATTCTCGTAACTCTAAGAATTAGAGGATGATGGTACTCCAGGTCAACTCCCAACTCCCACAATCCCTGCACAAAGCCGTGATACAAGTCCATCTACACCCGACGAGAGCCTTGCGTTGCACTCTCCGAATTCTGAGGGGCCTGAACCTGTGGATGAGGTCAAAATCGAGAATCAGTTGGGGATGGATGTCCACCATCGTGATCCAGGGCACCACGACCGCGCCATCTCCCTCAGTGATCTCGGCAATGAATTATTGACTCGTTTTGAACGGTTGGGTCAAGCGGCGGATTTGGAGCAAGCGATCATCTACCAACGAGCCGCTCTGGAGCTACGTCCACCGGGCCACCCCAATCACTCCGGCTCCCTCAATAATCTCGCCAATTCATTGTCGACTCGCTTTGAACAGTTGGGTCAAATGATGGACCTGGAGCAAGCAATCATCTACCAGCAAGCCGCTCTGGAGCTACGTCCACCGGGTCACTCCGATCGTCCAATCTCCCTTCATAATCTCGCCGATTCATTGTTGACTCGCTTTGAACAGTTGGGTCAAATGGGGGACCTAGAGCAAGCAATCATCTACCAACGAGAGGCTCTGGAGCTATGTCCACCGGGGCACCATGATCACTTAATATCCCTCAATAGTCTCGCCAAGTCATTGTCGACTCGCTTTAAACAGTTGGGTCAAATGGCGGACTTGGAGCAAGCAATCATCTACCAACGAGACACTCTGGAGCTATGTCCACCGGGGCACCCCGATCACTCCGGCTCCCTCAATAATCTCGCCAATTCATTGTCGACTCGCTTTGAACAGTTGGGTCAAATGG
>KV417622.1:40481-87445 GCA_001630335.1 Athelia psychrophila
GATCGGCCGACTAACCACTTATGAAGTCCAGCCACTGATGCCACTCCAGCTAGCGCTCTGACCGTGCAAACACTTCATGCCGTTGTAGATGCTGCTGCCGGAATAAGAGCTGTTCTGGCTGTTCCTACTAGGGTATGTCCCGTTGAGAGAGTAGTTAACCTTATAGAGCTGTCTCCGCCGGTCCGTTGTAGTGAAGAGACCTTGTGGGCTTACCACTCTAGAGAACATGCCTGCTACCAATAGTTTAAGATTCATACGTGTAAGTCGTTGCGCCGACCCTACCACCCGCATCGGAACCGACCGTGTACCCGCAAGTCATCGACTGATCTGATTGGATCACCTACCTGGATCCGTTTCGCCAACTCCCAATTGGCATATTTACCTGTCTCATTGAACATGAGATCAATGAATTTGCGAGGTACAATTTTCGGCCGGAAAAGACCCATGATGGAGTAGGGAAGCAAGAGTGGTCTGCCAGTGGAATTTGACACAGTTTTGATAAGGTAGAGCCTGAGTCAGACGGGCTAGGCCGAAACAGCAATGTGCCCCGGTTCTGGGTCCTTTCTGAGCCAGCTCCGGATAACGGCAGGCAAAGGCGTGGTTGTGAAGGGCGTTGGTCCCGTGGATGTGCGCGAGGCGGACCTGCGCGACGATAGCACCGCTTGAGCGAGGTCGCGGATATATCTTGCGCACTGGTAACGTACGGAGAACGCGTCGCCGGGCATGCCAAATGTCACTTTCGACCCAAATTTCTGGAAGAAGTTTACGAAGCAGTAAAAAGATGAATGCCCTCACTGCGGACCCGGTCTCGTTGAGCTTCGCGCAACCGAAACCAAAGACACACAGCAGAACAATGAGAACACCGAAGCCCATGGACTGGTATTGAATAAGCCTATGCCCCTGGAGATGAGGAATAAGAACGTGTCAAGCAGAGAGCTCGCGTCGAGGGAGAACCAGGACCAGCAGATGAAAATGAGGATATTTGTGTTCTGCCGCTTGGACGAATGCCCGACGACCAACTAATTCTTAGTTTTCGTGGTGTCGCATATGTACGCTGTTACCTGAAGGGCGTTGCACTCGATTTCCCCGGTGAACCGCAGCGTCCAGGGTCAGAAATACAGCGCTAAGAAGCCGGGCACGCAGCCAAGGCCGATGAGGAGACCCTATTAGGCAGGAGACGGGCTATTGATGACCTTTTCCTGCAGCTGGTACGCGGGGACGATATGAGTGCCATGAGGGCAGTAGCTGCATCACGATGAGCATTTGACAGCATTTGACAACAGTACTGGTTGAATTCGAAGAAGCTCGACCAGCCTCTTTCGCACGCTTATTATTAAGCGTCCACGACCTGCCGACGCATCGTCGGAACTTGGAAGGGTGTGATATCGACAGCGACGGCCGAGAGCTCACGTATGCAAATTATGCTTGCCTTATAATCTTTACCCAGCGGACGTCTCATCCTGATACCTCAGCTATCTCTCTATGTTTCGTTTGGGATCCGGTCGACTGGCATCTGAACTTCGTGGACCACTCCCAGGCGCCTCTTGAAGATGGCTTTCTAATGGCAAGGCGCGCCAACCTTCCAAACTGCAGAGATATGCTCGGAGAACAACCTACTTTACCTTGGGCGTCGGCAGAATATACGTCGCAAATAGATCGTTCAACGCAAGCTCGGTGTCAAGAAACTTTAGAACATTATGGACTGTGAGTGTTTGCCCTGTGCTTCTCCAGACAACTGCTTAACAAATGAAAAGTACGCATTGATATCTATAGATTACAAGCTCAATTTTACCGCAGAGCACCCAGAACGTATCCCTGAAATTCATCAGCGAGTCGCAGATCTCATGGATAAACTGTTCCCTGAGAACGGAGGACTGCACATCAAGATTGATACGCTTTTCGGCCCGTCGAGGCTCAGCATGCGCTAACCAGACCTCAGGTCAAGCGACAGGTGCAAACGCGGCCCTCCTCCCCGAGCCTATGCGTGACAAATTCTCGAGATTATTCGACGACGCCCCGCAAATTCCCTACTCCACTGTCCTCTCTGTATTCAAGTACGAGTTCGGTAGACCCCCGACTAGATCCGACGGCGTATTCGAGATATTTAAAGAAGAGGCCGCCGCGAGCGCGAGCATTGCGCAAGTGCACAAGGCGAAATTTAAAGGCGTGGGCACATCGATGATGTTATGTAGTGATACTCCTCTAGAAGACCATGAGGCGGGCCGGCGGCCAAGGTGGCAACCTGAGGAGTAGCATCCCAGAACCTTCATATGCACACTGTATTTAGGCAACATCACCTATTCAAACATTACATACTATAAAGATACAAATAGCCTCGTGAAGCATATTACATTGAAGCTGAACCACATTTTGAGAGAATTGAAAAAGGTACCAGATGAAGGCTCCGCCTATTCCATTGACATCAGTCTAAGAGGACAGACGTGTGTTAAGTAAACATGTGCACTTTACGATCACTCAGAAGACGCAAGATTACCTGGTTCAAGGGTGAGATATACCCACCGAACGGGCTGACCATGTAAAGAAGATTATTCCTACTTACCTGATGATGTATAAGCACCATAGCCGATTGTGTTGAAATTGTTAAACTCGTCCTGGAAAGTGTAACTGTGTAGCGGCAAGTCTTCTATATTAAAGCGCTCATCTACTTACGGCTTGCCATTGCCGTTGGGCCCAGCGGCGAAAATCGTATCTATCGCACGCTGCTCATGCATGCCACTGGAGAGGATAATTTCCCGAGCCCTTTTTGGGCTAAACTGCTTCTTTGCCACACGCTCGAATTGTAACTTGTCACCACCAACTGTTGATTAATTTTGAAATCGGTCAGCTTTTAGTCTGAATAACACGGGAGGAGAAATTACCTTCTTGTCTTATCTTCGCCAATGTGGCTAGGTCCTTGCAGATCCTCTTGTGCGGTGCAGGCCTCCAATTCCAAGCCAACAGCTGACATTCGGGAGAGCAATACCTTTAGGAGACTAGTTTAATATGAGTTCGGATGGAGAAAAACGACTTGTTCTACCGGGCTGTCCGACAACCAGAGCAAGATAGCAATTCCGCTGTGGTCGTGGTGCTGGCGTTGACACAGGCTTCCCGCAAACAAGATGTTATCTCCTTCGGATAAATGTATGAGTATGGCGAGAACATCGCGTTATCTTCGCCAAGTAACGGCGGAACAACATCGATGAGGAACATGTAAAAGAACAAATAGTAAGCTGCGCGGGCCCCAGACGTATGAGTGTCACCTGTGTCGTATATTAAATGCACAGAAACCCACAAGTTACGACAAGATCAATGGTACTTTCCGTGGATCTGAACGGCGCGCTGGCCTTGTCGATGCTTTTGTAGAGTACGACTCCATTGGGGCGCAAATATTCTCTCAAAGCAGGATATTGTTGGGTGCCTGCGGGCAAGTGGCGTTAATAGAAGAGTTTGAATTGAACAAAGACCGTCAAGGGCTCACCTATTGCTCGCAAAAATTGCGCCAAAAACGGCCATAAATTAAGATCTGGTTTGGCCTCCCCTCTGCCACAGTTTTAAATTCGAGCACCACGGCCTCGATAAACTCTGGCGTGTCGAACAAAGCAGTGTCGAGCGCGCTGCCGGATGGGAGGTGACATAAGAGCGTACACAATAGTTCGAGCGGACCAGTATCTCCGACATGGATAAACCACTTTGTCAATGCAAGCACAGCGTCCTTTGCTCCGCTGGGAAACAGCATCGTTTCGAAGTTATTCGGCCAGAATCCGTCGGATGGTGTCGGGTTATTGTCAATTACCTCTGAGAGAAAGGAGCAGATCTCGGCCACCAACTCGTTGAATGTTACTGAGACTGCGTGTTGGTGGATCCCCTCGTGCAGCATGGCGATCATCGGCGCGTTACTCGTCGTTTGGGCAAGGCGGCAGTGCGACCACTCGCGTTCGAATGTTTTCGCTTCGTTGGCCTTCTGGGTGGTCAGAAGGAACGCGACCATAGCATCAAGTGTCTCTGGATACTCCTTTCTCATCCCTACCGTCCAATTGTCATGGGCTCGGATGAACCAACACGCATAGTGAAGGGCCGGGGTGCACAAGAAGGACTGCGGCTGTTCAAAGGATTTTGGCACGATGGTTGTCAGCCATAGTTTGATGGAAGTCGAGCTGGAAAATTCGCCCATGGCTGCTACAGTGAGGAGAAAAAATTATGTAGATAAGATGTGGCCCGAAACCCGACGGTGTACGTAATCGTTGAGCGCTTACGCTGAGCTCAGCAAAACTCAAGCAAAACTTCAACCTTGCTCTCCTGTGGTTACTCCCAATTCTGAGTTCGAACTTCGCATGCCGATTTCCCAGAATCATTCCATCCGATTGCGTCCCGGTAAGTAAGACTTATGGAGAGTCAAATGTCTTCATATCTCTGAACAACGTCTTACTCGTACAGAGCCTAGGCTATACGGTCGAAAAATTCGCAAGCCTAGCCCCATCGCCCCCAAAGCACCCCCCGAACCCTCTACTTCAGCTTTGACAAGCATTTGTAGTCCAAGTAGTCCATTAATCAAGTTAGAAATACTATATCCCTATCGCACCCCCTAATCCAACCTTCTCAACTTCGGGTTGCGCATGTCATCGATCTCATCCGCCATAATCTTCCTCAAAAACCTATAGAAGAGATAGAGAAGTCCTAAAAACACCAACAGAGTGAATATAAGGTGGTTGACGATGAACCCCTCCATAGAGGTTAGCTTCGCGTTGAGGTACTATAGGGCTGGTAAGAAACAGATAGGCACTAAGATGAACACGAAGCTTACCACTCCTAAACGTTCCGCAAAGTTTCGCGATGATTTCGAGGGGATGGAGCCCTTGTCGATACCTTCTAGAGCTGAGAATATGCTCGGCGATGTAAGCTTGATGGGTTGACTCGACGCGTCGACGTCCCAGAAAACCAGATTCTTCAAGGTCATTCGCATCAGAGAACAGTCTCGGAGATTGGGAAACCGGACTCACGCTGTGGTCGGAAACTACGACAGTAGGCTCTTCGCTGGCCCTGATGCCATACATGGTTTTCATCCATTTGGCCCATCTTTCTGCATCCATCCACGCAAATACAACCTCTCGGCTGCCCTTGTTCGTCTGCTTCGCCTTCCATTTCAACCCGATATCTCGCACTTTCTGCGAAACGTCTTTCTCTGTGGCCTTGGTGACGGGAACAATGACGACGAGCGGCTTGTTTGGGGCATTCATCACTTGTTGGAAAGTGTCCACAGTAAGCTCGACGGAGGTGGAGATGCGGTTAGCCTGAAGCCACCGACTGAGGCCGGCTTTGTCAATATTAGGGTTGTAGTAATTGGCAGTGGGAGCTGAGGAATCGTGGTCCTTAAAGGCGAGTATTACCCAGGGATCTGACACCGAATACCGTGTATGAAGCTCGGGCGAGCTCGATGTCAGGATAGGTACTGAACCAAGAAGGATCGAGGATGCCTGCGTGACATCGTTCTGGGCTATGCTTGAGCTACATGCTGGCATGACGCAAATGTACTACCCACCAGGATGCTCGAGTCCGACGCCGAGTAAATCAAAAGATATACAACTGGATTGGCTTTGACGTTCTCCTCAAGCTCATCCACTCCAATCTCCTTGATGGCACTGTAGTAGAATTAGCGGATTCATATGCGCATAGGAGAAAGGAGACTGACGGTATAGATGCCTTCTCTGTGAACTCTTTCAGCTTATCGAGCTTTCGGCTGCTGGTGTACTCTGAGGTGGCGCCGTTCGAATAGTACACCAGCATGGGGAAACCGGTCACTCCCTGCTCACTACAAAGAGCCTTTTGCTCCTCGCAATCGACTTCTGCTATGGTGAGTCTGTTTTGAAGATGGCGAGCAAGCCGGACCCAGTCAGGTGCCAGCTTTTTGCAATGGCCACACCTGTTAGGGCGTCAGAACTGTCCAGGCTGCATGAGCAAGCGGACTTACCAGGGTGCAAAGAACTTGATAAACGTGGGTCCCTCTGCCAAGACGTCTTTGAAGTTTGTGGGATCGAGTTTGAGTACCGTACCAGCGGTATTGACACCGGCCCGGGGTGTCTGGACATGCAAGACTTCTACAGCTTTCGTTGGAGCTACCACAGCGGCAGGTTCAGTGGATGTGGGAGCTACTTTGGGGGTGGAAGATTCTGCGTGTTTTTCGATGTACACTTGAAGCAGCTCGAGTTCCCTAGAGCCCTCGTAGGTCTCGACAAATTCCCCGTTTTTCCACAGATTGATCATGGGGTAGTAGGCGATCTTCATTTCAGAGCAGAAGTCTCCATACTGTACACAGTTGACTTGTGCGAGTGTGATTCCGGGGTCTGGAACACTTGCAACATCCTCTTGCAGTTGCTTCCACGTAGGCATGAAAGCCTTACAATGTCCGCAATACGGAGAGAAGTTCTCGACCAGCCTGTTGGGATGAAGTTGAGAACATATAAGTATCCAAGGCGATCGAAAGCACGCACCAAACGCCATTTGAGACAGAGGATTTGAAGTTATCTGGTGTGAGCTGCCTGAGCTCGACGTCTGCCACAGGTGCCGCTACAACGTGACGGATGGAAGTAGCCAAAAGTAACAAGGATACTGGCAGTTGGAGGAGAATCTGAAAGCCCCGCATTCTGATACCCAATGATCCCACCAAGTGTCTGATCCACAGAATTAAAGCAAGAGAATGAGGAAGAAGGGACGCGAGTGGTGGATGATTAAGAACAAGACCTTTTCGGCACAAGTGTGTGACACCGGTCTCGTCTTCACGATCATTACCTTGCCCGCCGCGGCGCTGCCAAAGGCCGCGTCAGCCTTTCTTTCTTTCATGTTCAGCTACTTCGAAGCCATACTCAAAGCCGTTGCACCCAAGGCAGACAAATTCAATGCTGAAGCACGACAGCTTGAGTCGTCTCGATCGGCAGGGTCTGCTCCACCAACCGCGTTGGCCTCCTCGCGCTTAGACGCGTCTCCTGTCTCATTGTCAGGCCCTATGGTAGTGAATAATGTCCATGGCGATCAGCACAATGTATACGAGGCGAACACTGCGTAAGCATTTTTTTGGTCTTGTGCTGGCATGTCCATCGGCTAACCAGGTATCTAGACCGCCTGCTCCTCATGCTCTTGATCTTCTCAAGATGCTCGATCCTACTACGATGGATGCCACTTCCCGACCTCAGTGCTTGGATGGCACACGCACGGCCATTCTACAGAGCCTCATTAGCGATCTCACAGCACCTGCTTCCGAGACGAATATATATTGGCTCCACGGCGTGGCAGGTTCTGGTAAAAGCACGATCTCGACAACGGTAGCAGAGCAGCTCCATGACCGCGGGAAAAGAGGGGCGTTTCTCTTCTTCGACCGGAATTGCCCAGCGCAGAGCGGTCCCAACGGAGTCATCCGTACATTAGCATGCCAACTTGCCTTCTCCGATGCCGTTCTCGCAGATGCGATATGCGACGCGATAAAGCAGGACCCGCAGATCGCCACGAGGACTCTCGACTCTCAATTCAAAGCTCTGGTGCTGACGCCGCTGCGCGCCTGCTCAGCCAAAATGGCGGGGCCAGTGGTCATCATCCTCGACGCTTTTGACGAGTGCGGTGACGCCCAATCTAGAAGAGCCCTCGTGCATCTGTTCATCACAAATCTGCCCCTACTACCCCATCCCTTCCGCTTCCTTATCACCGGCCGTCCAGAGCTTGACCTGAACAACGCGTTCGGTTCTCACCCAGCAATCAAATCGGTGCCGCTTAGCGCTGCGGAGTGGTCAGGTGCAGCAGATGTGCAACGCTACATTCAGCACGAACTTGATGGACTGTATCAAACGAGGCGAGGCAGTGATGAATTGCCACCTGGTTGGCCAGGGAAACAGAGGCTCGAGAAATTCAGCTCCCGCGCCGCCGATTCGTTCATATGGGCCGCGACAGGCATTCGATACCTGTACGCCGCTGATGATTTAGACGAACGTTTGGATCGTGTGCTGAGCGAGCACGCTTTCTCACTAGGCGACTTGTACGCAACCGCCCTTCGCTCCGTCAGCAACTGGGATCCGAGCGAAGCATCCACAGAAACTTGTCGCAAGATTCTAGGAGCGGTCGTCGTGGGCAGAATCCCATTAACCGACGATACAATGGACAGCATCTTGGGATTGGAAAACTCGACATCGTCTCGGCGTATTTTGCGAAAACTTGGATGCTTGCTCCAGTGGTCAGAAGGCCTGCCCATTCGAACCCTCCATGCTTCTTTTTCCGACTACCTGACCGATTCTCGCGCGTGTGGGGACCAGCCCTGGTTCATTGACCAGTCAAAGCACCATTTGCAGTTTACCATCGGATGTTTGCGCGTCATGAAAAGACTCTTACACTTCAACATATGCGGTCTGAACACGTCATATGTAATGAATCGTGATGTGCTCGACCTACCTGGTCGCATCAAAAAATGTATTCCTCAAAGCCTTACATATGCGTGCCGTTTCTGGTGCGAACATCTCAGGCATGTGCAAACCCCTGACGGCGATGTGCAACGTTTGACTCTCGAGTTCTTTCAAGTCTCATTCCTTTATTGGCTTGAGGTCCTCAGTCTCATTGGAGAAGGACGCGCTGGATTGGAAGCCATGTTGGTTGTTCGCCGCTACAGCAAAGTAAGCAATTTGTTCATTACACGAGGTATACCAGCAAATTGACAAATATGTAGAACCACGATGATGAAGTTCAAAATTTCGCCAAGGACGGGATCAAGTTTGTCAGTGCGTTTGCGAGCATCATTTCGGACAGTGCGCCGCATGTGTACATCTCGGCATTACCTTTCGCTCCGACTACATCCATCATCAACCAGCAGTATTCCGGTATCATACAAAACACACTGGGTGTGACAAGCAGCACAAGAGATGATTGGCCGTCTTGCGAGCAGGTCATTGAGGGACACACTGGGAATGTGAGGTCGGTGGCATTTTCGCCGGACGGCGAGCGCATCGCGTCGGGCTCGGGTGACACCATTCGCATCTGGGACGCACGCACAGGCAAGCTCGTTCTAGAGCTATCGGATGGGTGCACCAACTCTGTGAATTCAGTGGTTTTCTCTCCGGATGGCGAGCAGATCGCGTCCGGCTCGGGTGACGGAACCGTCCACATCCGGGATGCATTTACGGGCAAGCTCGTCGCAGGGCCATTCAAAGGGCACACTGACCGAGTGCGATCAGTGGCCTTCTCACCGGACGGCGAGCGCGTCGCGTCGGGCTCTTATGACAGGACCATCCGCATCTGGGATATACGCACAGGCAAGCTTTTGGCAGGGCCGTTGAAGAGACACTCTGGGTGGGTATTGTCTGTGGCATTTTCGCCGGACGGCGAGCGCGTCATGTCGGGATCAGATGACAAGACCCTTTGTATCTGGGATGTACGCACAAGCAAGGTCCTTACGAGGCCGCTCAAGCAAGGCACTGTCTATATAGCAGCAGTAACGTTTTCGCCGGATGGCGAGCGCGTCGCATCGGCTTCGCACGACAAAACCATACGCGTCTGGAATGCCCGCACGGGGAAGCTTATCACCAAGCCATTCAGGGGACACACGGGTTATGTGGCCTCAGTGGCATTTTCCCCTGATGGCGAGCGTGTTGCATCAGGCTCAAGAGATACTACCGTCTGCATCTGGGATGCAAGCTCGGGCAAGCTCGTCGCGGGCCCGTTCAAGGGTCACACGGACCGAGTGAGTTCAGTGGTGTTCTCGCCAGATGGCGAGCGCGTCGCATCGGGCTCGGGATCGTCGGACAAAACCATTCGCATCTGGGATGTATCCACGGGAAAGCTCGTCGCAGCGCAGTTCGAGGGGCACACGGACCGGGTGACCTCGGTGGTATTCTCGGTGGGCGGCGAGCGCGTCGCTTCGGGCTCGTTTGACAAAACCATCCGCATCTGGGATGCAAGCACTGGCAGGCTCGTCGCAGGGCCGTTCCAAAGGCACGCCGGTTATGTGAATTCAGTAGCATTCTCGCCGGACGGCGAGCGCGTCGCGTCGGGCTCGGACGACACCACCATTTGCATCTGGAATGCACGCACGAGAAAGCTCCTTGCAAGGCCTTCCAAGGGGGGCCACGTAGCATCAGTAGCATTTTCGCCAGATGGCGAGCGCGTCGCGTCGGGGTCGACCAACAACACCATTTGCATATGGGATACACAGACGGGAAAGCTCGTTGCCGGGCCGTTCGAAGGACATTCTTCCTGGGTAAGATCAGTGGTATTCTCGCCAGACGGTGAACAAGTTGCATCGGGTTCATTTGACAACACCATTCGCAGATGGAATGTACACACAGGCCGGCTCTTTGCAGAGCCGCTCCACGGACACACAGACAGGGTGACATCAATCGCATTTTCGCCAAACGGCGAGCACATCGCATCGGGGTCGTTTGACAAAACAATTCGGATCTGGAGAGCACGCACCGGTGAGCTCGTTGCAGGGCCATTCACAGGGCACACTCGCTGGGTGACCTCGGTGGCATTTTCGCCAGACGGCGAGCTTGTCGCGTCGGGATCCAATGATCAAACTGTTCGCTTATGGGCAGCGCGCACAGGCGACCTCGTTGCAGGGCCATACGAGGGCCATACTGGTCATGTGGCGTCTGCGGCATTTTCCCCGGATGGAGAGCATATTGTCTCAGGCTCGGCAGACAAAACCATTCGCATCTTTGCCATACCTCGTGAAGCCAGCTCCTCTGGCAAGGGTTACACATCCAGCTCCCGGCTCGAAAATGGTTGGATGCAAAATACCTTCACCAAATACCTCTTCTGGGTCCCTCCTACATACCGAACGGGGCTATGGAGACCCGATGATACCGTGGTCATAGCTGAACACTCGACTCGACTGGATCTCACGCGTTTCGTTCATGGAGAAAACTGGGCGCAGTGCCATGTGTAGACCGACGTCGTTTACTTTCCCTACTGTTTTTAAGTGCCTTGTAATTTGACTGAGAACGAGTATACACAGTCTTTGCATTTTAGTACATCATACTAGATATCCGCACGGATATCGCAAGGTGACCTAACAAATGCTAAGAAGTCAGATTACTAGCGCTTTGCACAGAAATATTGGCGTGTAAGCTATCATCGGCACTCATGGGTCTGGGAGCGACTTTGGGGGTTGCAGACTCGTGAGTGTTTCTCGACCATGGTGTACACTTGAAGTACTTCACATCCTGATCCCCCGAATTAAGCTGGAGAATGGCGAAGGAATCCAAGCGAAGTGTTGGCTAGTGTTGGATCGATTGAGAGCAAAACCTTTCCGAAACCCAGCTCTTTAGTTAACGTTCTAACACCCAGTGAGCCCACAAAGTGTCCGATCCGCAGAGTTAAGGAAGTAATTATAGAATGAGAATGAGGGGAAGGTGAGTGGAAGCAAGCAAGCTGAAGCGTTGGATCATGAAGCTACAAAGACCTTTCAGATGGAAGCGTGACTCTAATCGCCTCAGCCATTTTACTTGTATCCACCAAGATCCACGATCATGGACGTGTACCACTATTCTCAATTTCCTACGACACATTCTGTGATTCGAATTGCACTCTATACGAAGGTGGGAAATGCTGCATCGCTCAGAGAGAGGATAATCAAAGCTGCTACCCTGACCGGAGCTGAGGGTGATCGAGAACGGGACGCAATCAACTTTGCTTTCATTGATGCCCGACTCGTCAGTCCATCCGACCCTCACACTCGATCTTCAAGCCTGATAACTGCTGGGATCAGATCACTAGCCTCTTGCATTTGAAGACAGCCGTGTATCAAGCAACTCTATCGGCATCCCAGGACTCTCTACGCACGAAGACTGTGCACTCCGAGATATTATGGGCTCTCAATCCTTCTAACAATGTAGGGGAATTGGTGCAAAGGACTATTAGTTACTGACCGACTCTGTAGATATCGGAGGCCATTCGACGATATGGTGTGTCCGACACATCCGCCACGCTCTTCGTTGTCCGTATCGGCCCCCCTGAGCTTGCGGACGTCGAATCTAAAATGAGTGCGGTGGTCTCTGGGACATTATCTCCCTTCTCTGATCTAGACGGAATAACCGACTGGGCAGCTGTGAAGAAGGTGGGATTGCCGCCACGCTCTATTACGGGTATTGATCTGACCGTACCCTCAGTATAATAAACTGAATGGAGAGATCGCCGTGAAGGAAGCGGCGGGAGACACTGATCGGGAACACGGCGTAGTGGACAACATTGTAACCAGCGCTGTGGCAATGAAAAGCGTCATGGCCTGAAGACCGGTTCCCTGTACGAAATACAGAAGAGGATGTTTTGCCAAGAATCCTATGCCGAGACAAGCCTCCAATCGCCGTTGTCAGTCACATCACTCCATGTGTACACTTCAGACATCTCCTCGACTTCTTCCAGCTCTGCATCGTCGCCTTCAGGGTATTCCACAGAACGACCAAAGGAGATCACACCATAGCCCGGACGGGGTATGTGTGTCAGTGTGATCTCATCTGGATCGTCTGTATAGGATGTAAGGCGCGCAATGTTCAGCAGGCTCTCGGGGGTGAACGTCCGGGGATTTATCGCAAGCCCCTGCAAGAAAGTGATACATCAGCCAGCGAAATACGATAAGTGCATAATGGAAGGCTGAGCACTCACCCACCAACCGACCACGCATCCCGGCCGCAAAGCTGCCTTGTCGACAATCTTTGGATAACTCGCCCATGACTTCTCAACTTTCACAAAGTCGATCTTGCCCGGGTTCGTCTTGGCTGCATCTTTTGGTACATGTGGTACGGTCACAGGCCCAACCCTCGGTTGACCAACTGCACGGACATCGGGATCCGCGTAAAACGATTCAGGGTCCATCCATTCCTCTTCCACCCATTCCTTCTGTTCATCGGGGGCCTGCATCTTGCCTTTTCCCTTCTTGCCCTTCCTTCCTCTGGGAGGCGCAAGGCCTTCCTCGACGTCAATGCTTGTAACGAATAGCCCTGGAGGAAGTGTGCCTGCTGCTTGTCGCTCTGATGGTGGGATGAGACGCGGTCGTGCTGCTGTAGTCTTTGGGGCAGGCGTCTGCGGTACGGATACGACTGCACGTTGTGTTGGAAGGAGGGTATTCGTCTGAGATGGGCCGGGCTGGGGTTTAGATGGTTCCGAAGATGAGGAATCCGAGTCCGAGTCCGAGTCCGACGAATCAGAAGATGAAGAGGATGAGCTGGACGAAGATGACGGGGCAGCCTTAGAGGGCTCTGCACCAAAGACGATTTTCTGCGGCAGGGCCTGCGCAAAGGATGCCTTGAAGTGTTTCTTTTTGTTCTTGTTCTTCGACAAAAGCGCAAGCATTCCCAGATCTCTGCTGGACGGCGCCCCCGTATTCTCGCGTGATGCTGGTAGCGGCGACGCAGACGGGTTTGGTAGCGCAGCAGGAGTGGGAGGGACGGCACCACGGGCATAGGCTTGCTTGAGCTTGCGGCGCTTGTTGCGCGAGTGCGTGGATGGCTTTCCGAGGCCCGGAGGTACGTTTTCTGCCTGATATGCCTGAGCTTCAGCAAGTTTTGAGCGGCTGTGTTGCTGGTTAAGCGGACGGAACAGGAAGACTTTTGGGAGCGCGCTGCTTACACAGTGATATTAGACTTCTTCGACGCTGCAGCATTATTAGCAGCGTTTTGTTTAGAGGATCTGCCGAACGGTTAATGCACGACAACACAAGAGGCATATAATGCTCACGTTGACGCTCTGACAATTGACGGAGACGAGGAAGAGCTGGAGGTAGAGGAGCCCGAAGAGTCCGAGTCCGAGTCTGAGTCCGAGTCATCGGAATCGCTGTCCGAGCTGGAGGAGGATGAAGACGAAGACATAGACACAGCTTCGATCGGTCTCTTAAGTGACTTGGGCTTCGCGGGGGGCGACGCGAGCGGCCGCTTGATTTTTTTGGATAGCGAGATAGGGTCTTAAAAGGTATCATTTGTATCAGTGATAACTTGACGGAGGTCAAGCATACCTTCCGCGGCTTTTCTCTTGGACAGTGATCGTGCAGACGGTACAAGACCGATACTGGACGGCCTGTTAGCTCACGAGCAGCCAGTACATGGAGCACAACACACCATATTAGATCTCCATCTCTCAATACACCAACTTCCGAGTCATCCAACAGCTCAAATCCGTCCAGCAAGAGCGTGAGATCGCGCGGCTTGACGCGCAAAGACACCAAAGCCGGGAGGTAAGTCGCGAGATGGTGTTTGAGGCTAGTAACTGTGGTGAGATCTGCAGGTAGCGGGAGCCATACTTTTAAGGGATCAAGCGGCGCTGTCGTCTGTAGCTTGAGACGCATTGCGCAAAGGCCGGCGAGGAGAACGGTCAACGCACAAAGTGCATAAGCGCCGGCGTTTGGCTCACCACCACTGCCACCACCACCGCCCCTAAATTAACCCAGAATTACTTGATTCCAATGGCTATGACACTCTCTTCAGAAGAGGAGATACTCGCACAAAAGCTTGCAAGATACGAGAACACTTGCGAAAAGCATTCGGTGGAACTGCGAAGATTTGCGAAGGAGGATGTACTCCAAGCTTATGAAAAGCTCAAACAACAGTCAGGTTACACGGGCCAGGCATGGGAACCAACGCAAACGGAAGAACAGGAGAAATACGCCGCTCATCTGGAAACGATATGCGCAAGCACGCCTCAATCGATCATTGAGTGAGTCCATTTAGACCTTATGGTGCGTTTAACTGAGTGTATCCAAGTCACTGCAGGATAGCTAATGCAGCGGCTACGTTATTGGCGTGTACAATGCGTTGGGACTTAGCGGAGTATCCAATCACTCGGCAGGATGCCATTGAACTGAGGACGAGGGACCTGGTGTAAGTCACTCAACTTCACTTTTGCTCACAAACTCAAAGGCCCAATCGACAGTCACCTTCCGGCCCCTACCAATACAAGGACCATGCCTGCTGCGCGCCCTCCAAGTCCGGCTCCCAAACTAACTGGCATTGTTTATAATCGCGATACTCTGCTGGAGCATGTCTTCCAGATCGGAGACGGAGACGATATGATAATATGGCAAGTGACAGAACTGCGGGCCAATCGGAAGGGGTGGACTTACGAGGTAATTGACGGTGACGGGAAAACTCTGACTTTGGATGAAAAGGCACTGCATTCCCGTCTTGCCTCGAGTACTATCTTGTAGCTTATCACCCCCTGTATCATCCGCACCTAGTCTGTCGCCACAGCTTGTTTATTTTAGATTTCCCCTGATTACTACCTTATCATCCGTCTCCGTTATACTACTTATCTCCAATTTACTTGCACTGATTATCATCCGTTGAACGGATGATTCCACCGGACGACAATTCAGCCTCCATTTCAGCATTCATTGCTAATCATCCGTTAAGAGGATGAAATGAGCATTTCATCCGATTGCCACACAGCTAACCATTCACATTCACAAAATTAATCATCTGCTCTCTTCGTGCACGTTTAGATTCTGCACAGGATCTGTCCGCCTAATAACGCACTATGTAGCGTGGGCATGCTTTTATAATCACGGCTTTGCTTCACCTGCAAGACACATTGCGCAAATGTCAGTAGCAGGAGTACTTGAGTATTATCTGCTATCTGGCAGGGCATACTTTAAAGTATCCACTTGCAAGAGCTGGTACCTCCTTGGTCCTTGACCTTTCTTCCGCTGATGCAGCTCTTGAGGACCACCCAGACCTTGTTGCCTCTTTTCCTCCAAGGAACGTCGCCACAATTACCAAGAGATATGGTTATTATCAACAATGTAGCTCGGTTTCCTGGAACAGTATAACCGATCGGAGGAATGCGACACAAGATTGAATTCGATAAAGGCGGGCCTCACGGGCGCCCAAGCGCCATCATGCTAAATTCGACACTGGACGACTGGGAAACGTAGTAATCCTTCACGAATTTAGCGACACCCTTTTTGTCTCGTCAGCTCCTATCTCCAAGCAATACCGTATAAAAACGGAATACCTCAAGGAGATCAGTGCACTCCCCACGATCTACGGGACCTGCGGGCATGTCCCCGTCCAGTTCAATTAGCCTCATGCTGTTGAGACCCGGTCGCTGGACGAAGCTGGTAAAATGGAGCTCGGTGTCCAGATTATCAGGCACTGCTGTCTGACCTGACGCGGCTGCGGACGCGTGGATGTTGGCAAAGAGAGGCGTGGTCTCAAGGAGGGTGGCGCGCTCTTCTGGAGTTTTTCCTGGGGAGACATGACTGTGTCAGCAGACGCAATATCATCGGTCAAGATGAAACTGAGGACCCTTGCATTCACTGTGAAATTTGGCGAGAGCGCTGTCAGGGACCAGTGGCACACCGGACTAAGTGGGCACCTTGAGTTAGGCGTGTGTCAGAGTCAAAAGCCAAGGCGCGTCTTACATTCAAGACGGCGTGAAGCATTCCCATGGTGCCACAGGCGTTGCCAATCTGTGAATTGATTTACAATATCAATCGCCCGATTGTCTCGCTTGATAAAGCAGGTTTTACCGTCTGTTTGATGTAGATCACCCCAGGATCGACAGGCGGAGGAGTGTCTGAGGCGAACTTTGCCTCCTCTCCCCGCCTTTTTTCTTCCATTTCCTTTGTAAGAGGAAAGAGGAGGATCACAGCATGTACGGGCTGGGGTACCATAGCAAGCAGCTGCTCATGACTCATATTCGGTGTCTGATGTCCATTCACAAGCAATTATCAGACGCACCTCAGAATCTAGCCCATAGATGTCTGAGAATTGTGCTTCAGATTTGACAAGGCCAGCCGCGTTGACCCACTGCAACATTTGAGAGCTTGAACAGCGTTCGTGGGTTGAGAGATTGTATTTGCATGCGTACCGAGTTGAACACCTGTGGCACAGTTCTATCTAAGATCGTCAGCTGGCAGAAGCATGTTCAGTGATACCGACTTCGGGATTGCTTTCTATTGGAATCCATCGATCCATCGATTCGCGTTAATTCGGAGAGAATAACAGAATCGCGTTCCAGAACTCAGCGCGATGTCAGTAATTGGGTGTATACGTGTGTTGACAGCGGGATTACGAGCCGCCATCGCCGGCTTAAGTAAGCGGCAGGGCGTGTTTGCGCAGAACGGTGAAGTCGACGAGGGCAAACAAGCACAATCTTTTCAGCTTTGGAAAAATGCAAACGGCTCTTGCTTGAGACCTTCATCATCTGCATCTTGGACATCCTCTCGATACGACATGATTTTCTGTCTTTTCGTTCTCGATTTTGATCAATTTTCTGGTGGCCACATTCCATACTTTGGGACGAAACGTTGCAGGCCTCTTCTATCGGTTTTCCAAGACGAAAAGAAGTAGAAAATGAGGTGCTGTAGCGGATGAGGCTACGGTGAGAGTTGGTCGAGGAGGCGCGTCTGCGTTTGGGCATCCAAATCAGGCAATTTCGGTGCCACTGTGAATCCTTTCTTTCTCAGCAGCCTCCTTCTCCTCCTCAAGGGCTCCATATTCCCATTCATTTCCGACCCCGAAAGCTTTGGAAAATACGCCGCTGGACCTTTGGTAATCATCTAGCTGAATTCGGGGCTCGTTGGTCGCCACTTTGATGAACCAACCAGACGCATTCGAGGCTCATCTTACGCGTCAAACACCGGACCCAGCTGCAGGCACATCCATCCCATTCACCCACTTTCCCAACAACAACAACCACGATCCCCAGGGGTCGCCCACAAATCGACTGACTATCAAACTACCCCGAATGACCGTGGACTCCGGGTCTCTGCGCAGGTCGACACGTAGAAACACTAGTCTTGGGACAGACAACAGTGCACCCTCTGGATCAGAATACCACGAGAGCGAAAAATCTATGGAAGTCGATCAAGATGCGGACGCCGATGCGGATGCGGAGGGGGAGGATGAGGTGCCATCACCCAAAGTGGAATACACCTTGACCGCGCGGGGCAGGAAGGTCCCCAAGATGGTATATAGAGAGAGCGACGAGGATGGCGAATCAGTTCATGATGCTGAGCCAGAGGTAAAGGACATCTTCGAGATTAAAGCAGAGAAGTATGACGCAGAGGGAGATGATGAAGACGAGGATGAGGACCAGCCGCGACGCCTGCGGAGAAGGACCGCGCCGAAATTGAACAATTTCCTTGCGAGCGACGAAGAGGAGCCCGCTGGTGGCCCGCGATACCCCACGCGGAATAGGAGCAAGAAGACTACCCCACCACAACCGAAAGCTCCCATTATCAGCGACAAAGACAAGCAGAAAATGGACAGACAAGCGCGGCGCGCGAAGAGGAACGCGAAGCTGGAGGAAGACGATCCTGGGTATATCGACGACCCCGTATCTGCGTCGACGCCCGAGGGCGAGTTTGAAGACGCGCCCCGAACGTCATCGGATTTGGATGGGGAAGGCGAAGTCGACGTGGACGGTGATGGGGAGGGTGAAGTCGACGGCGGTGAGGCAGAGCAGGAGGGGAGACCGTACGCGCTTCGTAAGCGGGCCCAAATCAACTACGCGATTCCTCCACCGCTGGAGGACCTGAGAGCACCGCCAAAGCAATCTGGATCTCGTGGCGGGCGCAATGGTGGGGGCAGGAATGGAGGGTCTCGTCCTAACACAAAACGGGGTCCTGGCTGGAGTGCGACGGGAGCTGAGCTTGGAAAGTGGATGGGCATGCCAGGAGACGACTCTGTGAGTTTAAGTCTTACTCGGCCGTTACTCTTCTGATACTCACCTCTACGCAGGACTCCGACTATAACACGCGCACACCGCGCAAGCCGCTCGGTGGGGCCTTTGGGGGTGGGGTTGCAGCTGGTGGGGCTGGCGGAATGCTCTCTGGTGACTTGGCTGCTGCTGGTACGCCATCGAACATGGGGAAGATGCCTGATTCTGGTGAGTCTTCATTCCATGTTCTCCGCACTCTACTCACACACAACGTAGCTTTGGCGGACGCTGACCCGCTGGGAGTGAATACGAATGTCACTTTCGATGAAGTAGGAGGTTTAGATGATCGTACGTTCCTCTCCACCGTCGTTCGCAGGGTCTCTTCTTACCCTTACCTTTTGTTTAGACATACACTCATTGAAGGAGATGACGCTTCTTCCCCTTCTGTATCCCGAAGTGTTCCAACGATTCAATGTCACTCCACCTCGCGGTGTCTTATTCCATGGCCCCCCTGGAACGGGAAAGACGCTCTTAGCGCGCGCCCTTGCAGCCAGCTGTCGCAAGGATGGCAGACAAATATGTAGGTGACCTCTGCAGCATCCTATGGTAATGTGCTCATCAACCTCTCCTCTCCCATAGCGTTCTTCATGCGCAAAGGTGCAGATTGTCTTTCCAAGTGGGTAGGCGAGGCCGAACGACAGCTCCGCCTCTTGTTCGAGGAGGCCCGTAATTCTCAGCCCTCGATTATCTTCTTTGACGAAATCGATGGTCTGGCTCCAGTTCGTTCGTCGAAGCAGGATCAGATCCATGCATCCATCGTGTCCACCCTGCTCGCTCTTATGGACGGCATGGACGGTCGCGGTCAAGTGGTGGTCATTGGCGCAACAAATCGACCTGATGCTGTTGACCCTGCTCTACGTCGCCCTGGACGATTTGATAGGGAGTTCTACTTTGGCTTGCCTTCTTTAGAAGCCAGGCAGAAGATTTTGGGTATCATGACGAAGGGCTGGGACGGATGGGGCGAGGGCCAAGGATCAGACAACGTGAAAGGGCTGGCTAAGTTGACTAAGGGGTATGGTGGTGCGGACTTGCGGGTAAGTACGATCTTTGCCCCCCCCGCGCCAGCTCTGAATGAGTTTATTGCAGGCATTATGCACTGAAGCTGCATTGAACGCAGTCCAAAGACGGTATCCGCAAATATACAAGTCAAACGAGCGGCTGCTACTCAACCCTGAGAGCATTGAGGTCGGTCTACGCGATTTCATGATATCGATCAAGAGTCCGTATAGTTTTATATATCTTGTGCTCCAATCCACTGACAATTATCATAGAATTGGTGCCATCATCTGCTCGTTCGACATCGTCGTCCGCCTCCCCTTTGCCTCAGCAGTTTGTGCCACTGCTTTCGGAGACATTCGAGCAGGTCAAGCGGGTCATAGCGAAAGTGCTCCCTGTCACTAAGAAGCTCACTGCGCTGGAAGAAGCTGAATGGGAGGAGGACTCCGAGGTGGGCGCGCTCGAGAGAGAAATGACTAACCAAGGTTTGTTCACTGTCTCATCTACCAAAAGCATCGCTCATTGTTCATGTCAGCAATGGAAACGCTGCGTATCTACCGTCCGCGCGTAATCTTACACGGGCCCGTTGGAATGGGCCAAACCTACGTGGGACCTGCGGCGTTACACCATCTCGAAGGCTATCACGTTCAAAGCCTCGAACTTGGCACCCTCATGAGTGACTCTACCAGAGTTAGTTATTCATCACAAAATCTCAACCCACATACTAAATATTGCATAGACGGTAGAAGCTGCTATTGTTCAACTATTCGTTGAGGCAAAACGGCACCAACCATCCATCATCTATATTCCTTCCCTAGTGGGATGGTGCGCCGCCGTTTCTGAGACTTCCCGCTCTACAGTCCGCGCGATGCTGGATACACTGGCCCCCACCGACCCCATTCTGTTGCTTGCCATCGTTGACGGGCCCTTCACTTCATTGCCTCGTGATGTCAAGGCGTGGTTTGGGCCCACGCGAGACAATCGCGTGGCCTTCACTAACCCAACAGCAACGCAGAGAGACGAGTTCTTTGATGGTCTGCTCAAAGACGTTCAAAGACGGCCGAATGAGTTTGCAGATGGTGTTCAGCGTAAAAGGCGTATCCTCGAGGAATTGCCGATAGCACCACCTGTCGAGCCTCGCCAGCCCACTGCCGCGGAACTCGCTGTCCAGGAAGATAGCGATGAGCGCGTTATCACACTATTGAAGTACCGGCTGGGTCCCATTTTGACGGAGCTGAAGCGGAAGTTCAAGCGATTTACAAAACGAGCTAGGGTATGTGCATTTCAGTCAACTTCCCGCAAAGTTATTCTAAAAGCTGTGATGTTCATAGGAAGAATATGACTTTGAAGCATTCGAAAACACCTGGGCCCAGGTGGAGACTGTTGTCACCACTGCCGTCGAGATGCAATCCGACGCCAATGGCGTCATCCAGATTGTGGACGAAGAACGGATGGTAGAAGAGGCTCCCAATCCCCTCGTCAACGGCATCAATGCGGATCATCAGCTGCAACCGCAGCCACAGCAGCAGCAGCAGCAGGAGCAGCAGCAGGCGACTCTCCCCAAATCTCAGGCGCCTATTTTATTTGACATGGATTTGGAGCGCATGCACGTGGATCTTTACAAGGGGAAATATCTCACTCCTCAAGAGTTCCTTGAGGATGTGGAGAAAATTGTGCACAACGCTGGTGTCATGGTGCATGAGGATACGGACCGGCTTTACAAGGCTCAAGCCATGTTGACTGCCGCTGAAGTCAGCATCCACGAGTTCGATGCCGGCCTCCGAATAGAGTGCGAGCGGATGGCTTCTCGAGAGCGACGCCGGCGGGAAGAGCACCGAAAGCAGAAGGATAAAGAGAGAGGCAAGCCCGATGCAGCCGCGCAGCCAGTGGGAACGAGACGCAGTGCCCGGCACAATGGGCAACAACCGGAACTCAAGATTACAGATCCCTTGCAACTTGAACGCAAACTCAAACGGCAACGCTCAAACGAGGATGTGGTCATGACTCCCGAATTGTCGGAGGATCACGGAGACGAACGAGAGGCGAAGCGGTCAAAGATGTCTGTAAGCGACGATGGTGATAGAGATCCTCTTGATCTCCTCGGTCCGGGCCCATTGCCCCGCCAACCAACCGTCCGATTTGCCGCCGACTTTCCGCCCGTGCCTAACGAGCATGGAGGTCAGTTCATGAATGGAATCAGTCATTATGCGCAAGGCATGCCTCCCTCCCCGGTCCCCACGAAGACCGCTGGGTTTGACTCATCTCTTCTGAACCCAGCCCCTGGAAATTTATCACCCCCTCCATACTTCGATGGCCCACCTCTTCCTAGCCTTTTGCAGACCTTTGCATCGACTTCTAGCTTCACTCCCAATGAAATGTTCCCTCCCATTCCAACACCGGAGAATCAAGCGAACATCTATACCCCTATTCCTCAAACTTTCGCACCGCAGACCCCTCTTCTCACCAACGATACTTTACCGCCGACGACTCAGCCGATGCCTGAACTAGAGCCAACCCCCAACCCGATGGTTGTTGAGCGCACACCGACGCCACCCCCCGAGTTCCACGTCAATCAAGACCTGGTATACTCACTGAAGACAGAGCTCCGCGATAGCACTGGTCTCCTCACTGTTGAACAGCTTGAACAGCTCCGAGCGACTTGTTTGGGATCTGTATGGCGACACAGAACGGAGTGGAATCGAGACGCACTCGTTCACGAGCTGATGGATACCGTGAAAGAATTTGTAAGCGAAGTCAATGAGGACATGGAGTCTTTCTCTCCGTAATATAGTTTCTGTTTATTCTATCTGTATCGACATAATGCATATGTATTCTTGTTTTATTTGAGTTGACTTTGAAGGAACTGGAATGGACTAGACTTGGACACGTATTCTACATTCGCTGTCAGTGGCAGTGCCACTGTCACTCTGCCACGTCCTTCGCGTCAAGACCGAGATTTCCGCTTCACCTTCATTTCCATTTCCATTTCCACCCTCTCCCTTCCTCGCTGAGTTTCCGCTGGTTCGACTCCCGGGACTCTACTTTCAAACGCCATCATGGGCAGCTACCACTACGATGAATCTGGCAACATGGCCGCTTACTTTGTCATCACATTCCTTGCTGTTACTCTGGTGCCCTTGACCATATCGTCTCTTGGGGGAGGCTCTAGCAGTGCGTGGCAATGTCTATTTCGCTGTATGGAACTAACCCTGTACAGAGCATCATTCTGCTGATGGGTGCCAGTGCAAACCCTGCATTGAGCAGCGTGCCAGTATACGGAGCCGCGAAGGTCGATCAATACTGAGGCCCAAGTTGAGCGCGAAGTCCGTTTATTTCTATCCATTGCTGCTCTGCCACTGATTTAAAACTCTAGGGGAACCTTCATCATCCTGGGCTGGGCATTGTTCGGCTACCTCAGCTACAAGACTGCGAATGCCGCGATAGACAGCGCAGTATACGATCCATTCGAAATATTGGGGCTGTCATCAGTACGCACGCACCCGAACCATACCTTGAAGCGCATTCTTTAACCCACACATTGTACAGGGTACCACCACCAAGGACATTAAATCACACTTCAAGAAACTGTCCAAGATATAGTGAGTTGTTCCACAACCATTCGCTTCTCGGTGTTGACAGGTGTACAAAGCCATCCCGACAAAATGGAAGTGTCAGGCAACAACACCGTCGAGTCCATTGCAACCAAATTCGTGGAGATTACCAAGGCTTATAAGTCGTACGTCGTCTATATCACGTCGTCCACACCCACGATATTCACCCCTCCCACAGGCTTACCGATGAAACCATTCGTCGCAACTGGGAACAGTACGGTCATCCAGATGGACGCCAGGAAGTTTCAACGGGTATCGCTCTGCCTCAGTGGATCATTGAGGGAAAGAACAACATCTGGGTGCTTGGGATCTATGGATTGGTATTTGGCGGTGTGCTGCCTCTACTGGTGGTAAGCTGTTTTGCGCTTTGCACCGTTTTGAGCCCCATTAAGCATCATGCAGGGACGCTGGTGGTTCGGCAGCCGGCAAAGAACCAAAGACGGCGTAAACACTCTTACAGCAGCAGCCTTCTTCAAGTCTCTCAACGATGAGAGCAGCATGAAGGAGATCGTCGCGACTGTCGGAAAATCGTACACCTGGGAAAGCCAGGGAGCAAAAGGCGCTGAGAAGGAGCTGCAAAAGCTGGAAGACACCGTTAGTGGCACGATGGGCAAAGAATGGGCGGACATCATCAAGCTTGCAGAGGCGAGGAAAGGCACAGAAGGCTACCAATCTCGCAAGCGGGCTCTTGTGTTACTCTACTCCCACTTCTTGCGGTTGACACTTACCAACGACACATTGAAACGTGGTTCGTATTCTTGTTTTCGCGCCGTCTGCCTTTTCTGATAATCACATCATTTACAGAACAAGCTCACCTCCTCCTACAAACACCTGTTCTCCTCAACGCACTTTTAACTATCGCTACTTCACGCAACTGGCTTGCACCGACATTGTCTGTCATGCGCCTCCACGCATATCTCACACAAGCCATTCTACCCGGTCAAGAACAGTCCAAATTCGCTCAACTCCCGGGTGTCAAGACAGATGAGAGACCACAGGGCGCTCCGTCTGTAGAGAAATTCGTCGAGTCCCTGGAGAAGAACGGTGACGGACGGGTGGCGGAGGCCAAACGGGCCCTGCAAGGTTGGGGCCGCCTGGAGCTTGTCGATGCCACTTTCAAAGGCAAGCGGTACACTCATCTTCACAGTCCATTCTAACCAAACCTCTAGTCATCGGCGAGCGCATCGTCATACCTTCTTCCATCGTATATCTTGTGGTCAAGCTGCGGATCTCACCGAGTGGCGCCGCAAGCCCATCACCCAAGGAAAAGGACGCCAACGAGACTAAGCGCATCATCAAGGCAAACGACGAGAGAGATAACCAGTTCCTAGTCAGCAAAAAAGAGACAGAGGAGTTGTCGGGAGCCACAGGTGCGAGTGGCCTAGCGCATGCCCCATACTGGCCAGGGGTTCGTTTCGCATTTTTGAGTTACAGATACGCTGGCTGACATTGATCGTGTCATAGTACCGGAAGCCATCTTGGTGGCTCGTCATCGCCGACGACAAGTCGAACCGGATCGTTGTACCGCCTATGAAAATCTCGGACGTGCCCTCTTCAAACCCTGAGCTTGACGGGGATTATCGCTCGTACAAGATCCAGTTCCAGGCTCCCGGTGGTGTTGGCTTGTTCACGTGGAAGATTTATCTCGTCAGTGATACATTCGTTGGGGATGAGATCTGTCAGGACATTGCGGTGAGTACAGTGTCCTTCAGGCCGCTCCCGCTGCGACTTACCAAAATATATTTTTGCAGCTCAAGATTGACGATGCCACCGCCCTGAATGCCGACGAGCAAGCGGCGGAGGACGAAATTTCTGATCCAGAGGAAGACAGCTTGGCAGGTCAAATGGCTGCCATGAGGGGCGGCTCTGTGAAGAAAGCGGGCGAGGACGAGGAGAGCGACGAGGAGAGTGGTACTGATGATGATCAAGACAATAATGGCAGCTCTGACAGTGACAGTGATTGATTGAAGCAGTAGTGATTAGGGGGCGACCATACATTATTTACCAGTCATCAATGATGCATTCTTGGGCTATTGTAAACCTGGTGCCATCGGGTTACTTATGTTTGCCATTCGCGCTGTAGTGAGATGTATGGTCACCCCCTCGTACTAGCACCGTGATATCTTTTGACCGGTGACCACCTTTTGACCATTTCATTGTGCATGCTCAGTTCTCTGCCCAGTCCCTTCGAGGTTTTTTGCGAATTTTCTTCAAGTATATACGGAGATTTCTATCTAAGATACTGTCGCCGACCTAGTAACGGGTCATGCAGGGAAACGGGTCAAACACAGATTTCTCAACAAACACTGTAGCGATTGCCTTAGTTTTTTTTGCTATGTATAGTTCATGTATATGCCTATCTGCCGGTACAAAAAAATGGCTCCGGTGCATAAGTTGTTTGAGCTATGATCAAAACATTGTACAAATGCTTAATTTCGCACCTACAGCCTTCATGCGAGCCTTCCTGGCATCACCTCTAGTCGTCTAAGAGGCCAAATATTACAAGGAGATAGCTGGTGGACCATACCAATCAGTTCAGAGTGTCATATTGGTCAAAATGGCCTTGTGCATGGCTCCTCAGTACTAGCAAAGTTCAGCACTACCTCAGCAGTGGCAATGATACTCCTAAAAATCACAAAACACCTTGAAAGAGTGTTAAAGAAGTGCTAATAACTATCTATCATTGATCTAGTGAAAATACAGGCTGGTACTATCTGCAATAGTCATCTTCCCGATGAGCCCCTTGAGACACTTATTCCGAAGCTGTTGGGCTCCTTTCGGAGTCACAAGCAGTACCCAGTGCTTCAAACCTTCAACTTTGGTTGCGGAGATGTCAACATATCTCAGAGGATCTGGCTAGGTGCAGCTTTGGTCGACTTCGATGAGGGAGAGGGAGCAGAGAGATGTGATTATGTAAATGACCCACTTCCGTGCAATCAGAGATTTGGGAGTCGTTTGCAAAATATATTTATTCAGCAACACTCTCACAACATACAGGTAAGAAAATTATATGAACTTGTAGCTGAAAAAAATCCCCATCACCAGCAAGTAATTTTGTGTTAATATGTATGCTGAAGGGCTCGAAATTCATAAATTACAAGAAGGTGACCTGTTAGTAGGTCGGCGACAGTAGGGCTCAGCAATTGCCAGCACGGGTTACATAAGCAGATTTCTCTCCTGTCACACCGCCTTATAGCAGTGAAACAACACATTTTTAAGCACATCTGTGGAGGCGTGGGGAATGTATATACATTATGTCCCTGGAAGCAGCTAATTTATAACTACATTTTTAGGGTAAAATAAGCCACAAAAACATTTTTTGCCAAATTGACTCCAAATGACCTGCATTGTATTCCTGTAACAACATAATTTTTTGAGAAAAATCCTGAGGCAAACATTTGGCTGGTGGCGCAACTATACATGTGACATGGACGTGGTGTGTGGCGTGGCAAACTCGGCCTAATGCAGATCTGCCCCTGGTTTCAGTCCCCAGCTCCTCTGGTACACAGTCTTTGCAGAATATGAGCACCTGAGTAACATGTTCTATGAAGGATATATCTGATGAACCCTGGCTCCACCCAAAATTTCTGGGCCACCAACTACTTTTTGAAATTCAGAATCATGAATTTGGCCGCTTACATAAGCTAAACCCTAACCCTAGCCGGCGCTTAAGGGGGTGCTGGCAATTGTTGAGCCCTATCTTACACCCGATATATACATCAGTGAGCTGCAGCAAGAATTGCGAGATGTGATGGGAGCTGAGGTGTCTGTGGATATGATTTCCCGATTATTGAAGAGGAGAGGATTCACAAGAAAACAGGTATGTTTGTGTTGCACATCACTCAGACAGCAAGCTGACAACCTCATAGGTTGCGTGACCCGCAATTGAATGCAATGAGGACCGCTGTAGCGACTACCAGATTTTGGTGTCCGAGAACTACCTGCCCGAGCAGCTGGTTTTTCTGGATGAATTGAGCTGCAACCGCAACACCACAAAACATAGATGGGGATGTGCACCAATTGGTACGCGTGCTCGCAGGCACAATTATTTCTTTTGCCGGAAATGGTGTGTAGTAGTAAATTCCATCTTCGAAAACCAGTTCTGACTTAACTACATAGGTATTCTATATTGCTAGCCATGTCTATGGATGGTATTCTCTACCTCAACATTCAAAACACATTATACACTTATGAAACATACAACGACTTCGTTGACACACTACTTGAGGTCATGAATCCCTTTTCGCAACACAACTCCATTCTTGTCATGGATAATGCCAGTATACACAAGTCTGTTGAACTTCAAGACCTTATTGAAGCTCAGTGAGTACTGTTCTAGTATACAGATATCTATTTTACAGCTAACTTACATTGCAGCGGAATGAAAATCCTGTATCTACCACCCTACTCCCCTGATTTCAACCCTATTGAGGAGGCCTTCTCAGCAATCAAAGCATGGATATAGGCCAATAGGGACTACGTGAGAGGGGAGTCGTCAGGCGAAGCTGCATGTGATCCTTATGAGATGCTGTGGGAGGCCATCTTCACAACCATGGACTCGAACAAGGCTCAAGGGTGGTTTCGCGACTGTGGGTACTTCATGTAAATATAATGTGATCAATTGTAATAAGTATCTAAAGTAATTTACAAATAAGACAAATTAAAGATGCAATTAGTGTCGGAAGGAGTGCATGTGGGTTCGGAATATAGGTAACAAACAAGATAGCAAATGTATCAAATGAGAATGAAGATACTAACAGTACTAGTGATGAGAATCAGCCAATTGCACAGCCCTTGCCCTTCTTCGCGTGAATGGCGAGCTGCTTGGCATGAGTAACAAAGTCATTCATTGCAGCGGCGGGCATGCCAATGACCTCGGTGAAGAAAGTGATGTCCACATTCACACCATTGACATAGACAAGGCCATGGTTGGTAAGTGCCTCTTCATAGTGTGGGTAGTTGAGGCGCAGCATGACAGCGTGAAGCTCTGCGAGAGCATCACTAATGTGCAGATACCAAATGAGCTCAGCCTCGTCATCCTCGTCAACTGGTGGTGGTGTTGGGGCCACAGAGGTATTGACCCTTTGCTGGCCGCCACGATCGCCCAGAGGAAGAACCTCACTGAAATGATTGTGAATCTCGATGGAGGTGCCGGAACCATTCTGAGACTTGCACGGCTTCTTCATGACATTGTCAAATGTGCTATTGGATGGCGGGCTGGTGAATGAAGCTTCCTTGATGAGCTGCAGGTACATAAATATGTTAGATAATGTGAAACAAGACACTGAATAAGATCATACTATTTTTTTTCGCCCTCAATGTGAGTTGGTAGATGTCCAGCTGCTGGTGGGCACCAGTAGCATCCATGTAGCAGTGTTTACCAGCATGCTTCTGGCACTCGAGCTTCTGCCTGAGCTCACAGAGCTCAGTCTTGAAGCTAACCACCATATCAGGCTGGTTGCTGTCACCAGGAATTCATGAGGAAGCTTGTCTCTGAGGTGGCTCCTTTGAAAAAGGGGGAGTTCACCCCGTCCAGGGGTTTCTGAAAGTCAACTGGTGGGTGCCCCCATGGGCCCTAACACAGGCGGGACCCAGCCACCAGGAAGACAATCACATGCACTGTACCTGACCACCATGGAAATTGTGAGCCGCAAGGTGGCAGTCACAGAGGGACTGACAACACAATTCAGACCCCCTACCGGCTTACTGGACATCCCCAGGGATGATCACCACTGACACACACCCATCACTTGTAGTGGCATGGGTGGACCAATTCTACATGAGGGACATTAACATACCCCTGTCACTAGTGGACGACAACAACACAACCACACACACACACACATGCATGCATGGCTCCAGATATCTCCTCTCATTCAAGAGATCTCCCACCAGACTGTGCTGAAAGCCATCCTCACGCTGATTGGCTTTCAGAAGTACGCCCATGAGATTGAGACTAACAATCTTGTTATCAATCAAACCCCAAGCTTTAATATCCTCAACATCAAAACAGGACCAACCCCAGCGCAAGCTGCCCAGGCTCTCACAGATGCTGGCCTCTTTATTGAGGAGGCCGCTAATGCTCTCGACTACATTGTAAGTGCTAGTAAGGGGCAGCAGATGTCCAATGATGGGGACTGGCTATACCTCTCGCTGTTGTGATTGTGTTTGATCCAAGGGGTTGTACTTGAGACCTGTGGTGTGGGGAGTTGGAGGCGGAAGGGAGAGTATGTATTAGGTATAGGAAGTGAAAGAAACATGATATAAATGAATGTGAGGGGGTCCGAGAGAATATGAAGTGATACAATGTGAGCTGAAACAAAGTGAAGCAATCCGAGGCGATCTGCAGGCTGGCAGAGCGGTAGCGGATCTCACAAGCGAATAGGTGGACACGGAGAGGTGGCGGAAGTGACGGATGCAATGGATACAAAGCACACAACACAGGAAACGACGAGACACAGACAATAAACTCGTAAACTTGAATGCGAGCACACACAAAGGGGGGAAGGTAAGTTGTTATTGGGATGCGACATAAGGTCGCTTAAGTGTAAGGAATGAATGGGAGAGGTCCGGAACATGTCCGACATGAGTTCTACACGTGTATGAACCGGTCCGGAAGCTGGCGAAGTGATATACGACAGGATAAGGAAGTAAACAAAGAAATGTCCAAAATAAGCGGTAAGCGGCACATTGCAAGTGCATGCAGATCAATCCCTGAACAATAAGTAATTGTAATAGCGGATCTGCAAGGCGCTACAGTCCGGTTAAGTGTTCCGCATGCAAAAACATCGGTAAGTCGGTAATACCCAGGTACATCATATGTGTCTAGAAAGCGTCGGTATGGATCCAGACGTGTTGGCAGTGTAGTGGCGGACTCGGAGGTGTCTCTGGTACATGTGACACGTCTCGGATGCATGGTAGGGGTCTCGGTTGGGTACAGATAGCCTCGGAACGTGCAGATGCGCCTTGGATGTGTTGCGGAAGGAAAGGGAGTATGATACAAAGGTGGTAGCCAGTCGGGGAGTCGGATGGAGCCTGTAATACATAGGAATGTGTCCTGTGATACCCAGAGCATGTCCATGCTCTACAACGTGCAATCATGGATGGTGGTCACATAGGATGGGGACAATGTGGCAGCACAATCCCTACTCCGGCATTTCCATGCTGTATGCACTGTCCCCAGGGCTATACCATATCATTGGCATATCACCTATGTGTGGTCTGATGCATCCCAGTGATGGAGGGTGGACCCTCTATCTCTGGCCAGCGGCAACTTGGCACAACCTCCCACCCTAGGAGCGACTGGTGGCACTTCTTCAGGAAACACCAAGGAGACACCAACTATGGAGGACAGGACAGAGGATAACATGGCACCATCATGAACTCTGAGAGAGCCCAAAATTGAGCCAGGGAACTGTCCTTGGTCCTATCAAAGAGATAATCTGCACAGCCTTCACTCATGGTTTCGTTTTTTGAGGGGAGGGTGTAAAGGCACCTTGGGCTACCACCCTAAGCTCTTAGCAAAGTTGTTGGGTGCTCAACAAGGGGCCTAAGAGCCGCCAATTCTGGTGATTCCTAAGGACACTATTTGCTATCCTGGGTCCTAGGGTCCTCAGGATCTGGTTCAAATAGGATCCTCAGAACACTGTTCAGATAGGGTCATCAGGACACTCTGCAAATAGCGTCCTCAGGACACCGTGCGGACAGTGGGTGTGCACATGGGGCCTGGGCGAGCATGCACAACGGTCCTGGGAAAGTGTGCACATGGGGACTGAGCAAGCACACATGGGCATGGGAGCGTGCAGTGTGAGCTGGTAGGTGTGGTCAATGCCAGGGAGCATTCACCAGGCTGCGAGCAACGGCGACGACTAAAAGCCTGTGGAAAAACATGTTAGTGGGTCAAAAGGGAGATAAAACTTATAGAAACTTACAGGACAGCCTTAAGGCCATCACACTATGTCCTGGCCTTGCGAGGTAGAAGATGCAGCATGGAGTTGGGCGACATGGGGGTGAAAGGAAGAGATGCAGACTCGGAATGACAACGGGACAACACAGAATGTGCTGTCAATCACAATTCTCACGGTCCCATTTCAAGTGGCTGAGCATATTTTTGAGGTCTGTTCACTCTCCCCTGCTCCCCCACACCATTCTAATATTGCAGGGACCTCACATTATGTTGATATAGTGTATATAATGTATAATATCAGCTTTTAATGGTATTTTAACATCTACTGCACTTCAAATACCTTATTTTCGATCATTTTCAGCCATTCTCCTTATCATATACCTATTGTACAATCCTGTGACTTATATATACCTCAAATACCTTAGTAGAACACTTATATACACTCATAAATGTTATATTGTGCAGTTGGAATGTGTTTATGTACCCTTCAGATCAATAGGGCATCACTTTCAACCAGTCATTATACCATGCTTTCCCTGGCTCTGAGGCATTGCCCCCACAAGCTTTATAGATGTACCAAAGATTTCTAAGATCATTCAGCATATATATATATACATGTACAGTATATTTTAATCACCCCTCATTAACTAGGGAGGCACACCTAGAGAGGTACAACAGTGGTGCCACAATTTGACCAGAAATAAGTCTGCCAGTGATAATGACCTATAAAAAATTATTTCAATACTTGTCATAGCTTTGAGTAAAGTATATTAATGTGTTTTAGAAGACAGAATTTCAACAAAGAGGATGTGGAGGGGGGGGGAGACAGAATACCTAAAAAAACACCAAGAATGTGAACAGAGTTTCATGATAGATACACGCAGTAATTGCATACCTAGACTAACGGACCCTTATATATTTGAAGTCGAAAAGATGGACACCGTGGTCGTATATGTACTATAGGTGTGTATTCCAGTTCCTGATCTACTAAGATAAGCCCATTGTCACGACTTGCCCCTACTAATGCCATTGCCCCTATTATGTACACTTCTCTCGCATACTATACATATATTTATCCTAGACCTTTCCACACTATTCCAGAATGTTCCATCCATCACGTGATCCTATTACAACCATATCACATGGTTTGGTCCCCATGTGACTTGCTAGTCATCTTGATTACTTGATGTCCGACTATTTCGGACTTGCTGATACATCAGTACCTATTATTAGCACCCGCTTCGTCATGATCACTCAGCGGGCTGTGCACTGCGCAGCATGATTACTGATACTATTACCAAGCCTTACTTAGTATGGGTTTATTCTCTCACAGACTTACCAATCCGCAGTAGTGCACAGCATGGACTTAGTAATGCACAGCATAGCTACACAGTATAAATAGCAACACCTGTGTACAAAGAGCCCCTCAGCTTTTCCTCTCTGTACACAGGTGAGTACTTACAAGATAGCTACTAGATACTTAAAGGATAATAATATCTCTGTACACAGCCAATTCTATTTTGGTGTAAGATTCCCACACCAATGTCAACACCAACACCCCGCTCAGTCTACTTGCGGGAACATACCTATTCGAGGAACATCAGTGAATATTGAGCCTCACCCCTCTAACGACATTCAGAGGGTAGAAAGAAGGGCCATCCGGGTGAAGATACGAAGTCCTAACACCCATATCCTGTTAGATAGAGCAAAAAGTCAAACCACAAGATAAGAATGTGATCAGCGTGATCGGGAATATATCACATTGATTGTGTTCAGTATACATCTGATTCTAATTCTAAAACTTATAGGATATAATAGCATATAGATAACACATACTCAGCACAGGGCCAAACTCAATTTGACTCTTGGAGCTCGCCATCGAGTGAACAACAACAAAGGAAGGACCTGCCACAAACAACCTGATCGGGCAGTTGCACATTTAGGCGCCCATCGTCTCTGCCCCGCCCACAACAACAACAACAGCTTCGACAACACGGAGGAAGAGGGAGATCTGGCTGGGGGCTAAAAAGCGGTAAGTAAATGGGTTTACCTGTGTTTACGATCACATGACCGGTCAAAATTGTGTTGACAAACACTGACATATCACTGATTCTACTGACCTAATCAGTATAATTTAGTGACCCATCCCCATCACTGACTTAGTGACCCATCACTGACTTAGTGACTCATCACTGACCTATCTAATGTGCTGACCCATCATAATGCAGTCATTAATTGGTGTGATTAGTTAGAGTGGTTTTATTCCCACGGTGGTTGGTCTTTTTTCCCATGGTCTAATTTTTTTTACGGCCCACACCATACCCCTGGTATATGCCATATTACTTATGACACATACCCCCCTTTGCTTACTAAATCATGCTGTAAAAGGCATATTGATATATGGTAAACCAAATAGCTAACATCAGTGTACTGTATATCTACCGCAAGCAATACTGTACTACCCCCCTGCCCTAGGCACCATTTAGGCACATTCAGGCACATTCAGGCACCACAAATTCCTAATAAGGATGTTCTCACAGTGAGGCTATCCCAAATAGGCAACCACCCCTGACCCCCCACCGATCAACCCTACCTACCAAAGAGAACCTACCATGGACACCAGGACCTACCATAGGACCTACCATAGGGATATACCAAAACTCCCCCACAGAGTGCACCTACCACAGAATAACCCATGGTAAGTGTTGGAAATCCATGCTCCCAAGGTGCTCTAAACATACTTACCTGTTATCGTCTGAAGTGGAAGTTCTGCATAGCCCAGACCTTGGCAACAATTTATTCTCCATCCTGATGCTTACAGAGTATAAGGGATTTGTTGCACACATTGAGAAAGGCTCTATCACATTTTCTAAAGATGGGCAGACACACTTGACAGCATTTATCACCTCCAACAAAGTCGGAAAGGGGATCACTTGATGGATTCAAGAGGCAGAGGAAGCAAAAGAGGACCTGATCTTTCAGTGCACTAGTCACTAGTAGCACAGCTTCGGGAATTGAAATTTCTGCACATAAAATTATGTACTACTGTACTAATACAACCTTGGGTTAATTGAGTTTCGAAAATTAGCACCTTGAGGTCGCCCAAAATTTGATCATATGAGTACAGTATTATCCCCTGGCAACGGCATCAGATTGGAATTAATAACGGAGTTAGTGACTGTAATAAGACCAATGGTTGAACCTGGTATTCACTGTGTGCATCCTCAGATGATCACCGGCAATACTCATGGTGGCACGATTAGTGTGTTGGCCTTGGACGTGCTGCCAATTTTTTTTGGTTGCTTTCTACGGTATATTAGCAGGATACATGTGAGAGTAAGAATATACTTACTACGATGCACTTAGCAGCATTTTTGGCACGGTGGATAGTTCATGTGGTGTCGTTGAAATGTGTAGCCCTTGGCATTGAAGGTGATTCAGCAGTCAAACACTGCCAAAGTCACCTTCAGTCAATGTTGTATACACGATCGACTGGGTTTGTACCCTGCCGACTGTCGCAAACATCAATATCAACACTTACCTTTGGGTTGCTTGTAGTGAAAGTGCCGAAAAGCAGTAAGTGCTGAAAGTAGCAAGTACCATGCTAAGTAAGTTGAGTGAGTAATGAGTCGGAAGATGAGAGGGGAAAATAATCACCTGGACTATTCAAAGAGGAGTTGAATTCTTTAATGGAGAACCTCTGGTGGTGCATGTTCATTCCATATGAGGCAGGCAGGTACTTGAACAGTATGCATTTGGCATCCATATTTAACCGAGTGCCTTGAAGAGTACACCATAATGCACACCTTTTATGTTACCATGGGCAGTCTTCACTTCTATAACACAGATGGAACACCAGTTGGCCCACTAGATGTTCCGAACACCTATATACTCCTTCCCTCACTGGAGAGAATTGAATCCATCGGGAAATCCACAAAGTGTGGCAAGGCCTTTGCTGTCCTCGGACTTGTCGTATTTCTACTCAAATGTGTCATTCGGCTTCGCAATGGATTGCCTTTGGCAGATTTTTAGATCATGGTGTTTGCCCATTCCTCCATCGCTGTTTGCACCTTCGTCCCTTGGTGGTATAAGCCTATGGATGTTGAAGAAACAATGTGGGTTTCAAGCTACTTCACCCCACATGGGGTAGCACGGGGCCCGGGTATGTTCCCAGTGTGTCCTATTTGGGAGGTCGTGTACACCTACATATTTGGCAATCAGGACACACTGTACCAGCTGTCTCACCTTGAAGGCATGCCCACATTCTGGTCGGGAGAACCTTCTAGCATATTTGATACACCCAGGTTGATGAGCCTTAGGCCGGCTTTCTTTCTCTCGTCAATCTGCGGGTTGCCGCTTATTGCAATATTCAGTGTCATTCCCTGGCAGGCGGCGAATAGCAGTGTCCTGGCGACCAAGACAGAACAGAAGCTTTGGACCTGTTCTGCCATCGCCATCACTTTTGTACCACTGGTGATTATTTTAGCATGGTTCCTTTGTTGGATTACAATAGGCCTAGTGAAATCAGAGTGGCCAAATCACATACTGCGCCGGGTGGGGGTTGCTAGCAGCACAATCTACATCACTGCCCGCCTTGTACTGCTAGTAGTGGCCTGCCTGTCTCTGAGACATTTACCCACCACTGTTTATGAAACACTGGGGGGCAATTGGAATACTTTTTTCCCCGAATGGTAGATAACATTGGGAGGGTGGCAGCATGCAAGAGAGGGTGGGAAAATGAAGGCAGCATTTGAAATCGGTGGCATGTACTCATGTTCCGGTGTCCGTGTGGAGAGTTCATTCTTTGTTACTCATGCATACAAAATTATACACACAAAGCGATTTGACAGGCCAATCTAATCACAAATTTACGTGTAGTAAGTCAATGTTCGCCTCTTGGTTGCGTGAATTTGATGCAAATTTTGTGTGCATCCCTATTTAGTAGTTATTTCGAGACTTATCTGGTCATAATACAAGGCTAAGGCAGAAAATTTGTAAAGTTGTAAAATTAGTGAGCCAATGTAATTTCAAACTTCTTTGTGACTTATCCAGTCACAATCAGGAATAACGCTCAAATAAAATTGGTACTAATCTCGTTCAAAGTTCGGTGATAGGTATTGGTTGGTTGTGCTGTAGAGCATGTGCATGCTCTAGGTAGTGCATTTGGGATTTCAGAGCATTCTGGAGCTACTCAATGTCCTTCCCCGTTGTCCAGTTCCCAGGTCCGAGGTGTTTCCTGCACGTCCGAGGTTTTTGATGCTTGTCTGAGGTTTTCCGCCCGTGACCGAGGTTTTCCGTCTGTGACCAAGGTTTCCGGCCCGAGCCCGAGCCCCCGCCCGCAGGTACGGCTCCCTATCACCCTCGGTTTGAACTCCCAACACCCCCGACATGTTCCCTGTGCTCTCCATTCCCGCCCGACGTTTTCCGGAGGTAACCAACATTTCAATCCTGTCAGCCCAGACTATCCGAGTCCCGCCAAGGTTTCTGAGGCCCGGACGCCCCGCCTGGGCTCAGCTATCGCATTACCCAGTACACAAGGTATCACCGCATGCATCAGCGCATCAGCAGGAACTGCAACAGAACGATTCCCGGAACGGACATGAGCTTGTTTCTTTTGTTATGGGTAGATACACAAGGCGGGTTGCAGGCATGAGCTCCGGACCGTTCAGTATTGATGTAGAATATGCTTTGGACATGCCCTCCTTACCTTACAATACATATACGACCTTAGGTCGTCACAATAAATCACCTTGGTTTTCCCTCTAAAATTGTGTGCATCGTGTTTCTGTGTTCCGGACCTTTCCACTGTGTCCGCGTGTGTTGCTGTGTATTTCAGTGTATTCCTACCTCCGTTCCGAGCCCTGGACCGAGTCCCTTTGAGCCGGACCGCCTCACAATCACTTCCCTTTGTGTTGTGCACCGAGCCGACCAAGTTTCCCATCGTTTCTCTTTCTCTCTCAGTGTTCCTCCATCCGCCAGACCCCGGTCTCTCGTCATAGCCCTCCGGACATCCCATCTATTCGTTCCCCATCCCCTGAATCACACACCTCACCCCGTCTCAAACAAGACCCTCGGGTCGAACAGGCCTCCAAGTCTCCGGACCCGGACTCCGTCGCAAGCCTTTGGCTTAGTCAAGTGCAGTCCTCACCTCGGACGCCCGCACACCATGCTCAGAATTTCTACAGCGCATTGTGTCAATCTTTTTTTGAATCAATCCATTGTAATTTCGTTTACTGCTCATCTATCGCCTATATCTGACTCGATCGCCAGCCCAGCCTTGTGGAGCAGGTATTGATTTAAACCTGAATTGCCATATGTATTCCTGACGTAGGTATTTCTATGTTAAAGGCTATAGGAATGAAATGGGGAGGACATTAATATACTGAGTGAAACTCGTGTATATTGGAATAGGATAGAGTGACGAGTTGAATGGTAAGACAGTGCAAGTGGGAACACAGTGAGAAATGATGCACTTGAAGTGAAATCAGGAAGCTGGTCAATTGAGAGATAATAAGAAACATACCTTGAAGCGAAATCAGGAAGCTAGAGAAATTCCCGTTGCTCCAAGGACTATATACTAGAATGTGTCGTCTGGCCAGTAGCAGTGTTCTCACCCCTTTTTGACCTGCTGGCCAGTGATGCTTAGCAGAATTTCAGCCCAGCTGTCAAGAACGGTCCTGAGGAATCTGACTGAATTGTGTGTGCACTGACCAAATGATCTGCCACACATTGCTTCCAGTTTTGACTGAGCCACAAGTCCCCTGTTAGCCAGGATCACTGCCATGCCTTTGAAAAGGCCTTCATGCTTGTGCCCTTCAGGAATGTAAAATGATTGTGGTCTGCCATCGTGATATTGATCACCCGTCATTTTGACTTTCTCCTTCGGCGGCTTGCCATCAGGTGTCACCAGGGGACACCCCAGTTGGTCCGGGCTTAGAAGTCCCTTTTGGCATATTCTTCGCTGACAGGGCATTATCTGCGCGTTTATAGTGAGTTGTTGCGTTGTTGAAAACTAACATGTGGTTATCCTCAGGATAATATTTTGTGAGAATATACATTCTTGTTTGTGAAATAACCCTTGCAGTTTTCCCAGCCTTGAAGAGGCGACATGTGGTTTCTATGCTATCTGGTGAGGCTAGCCACCTGTAATCTGCTGACACCAGGTCAGCCACCATCATTGATTATCCTTTGCCCTTCACACACAGAACAGTAGTTTCCCCATCCTTCACCCAATGGACCTTTTGGTGGCCATTGGCGTAAAACATGCACCGATCATGAAACCAGACCACAAGTTGTCTTCCTCCTTCCCCTCCATCCACCTCAATATTCTCTGCTGTCCATGAATGCAGCCGGTATTCCATTGATGATCACAGTGGCAGGAAAACAGTCTAGTGGTTGTACACAACATCCTCACACTCATAACCATCCACATATTGCCCAGCAGGATCCTTCTTCTAGCGGTAACCTATGCACCCCATCCACTGTCTTGCTGTCACAAAGGACACAGGTTTTTTAGCCTGAGGCATACTTTGACCTTGGGGGTGAGTGGTGTAGTGCACAATGTTGATGGCTTTGACCCATTTACCGATTGACTGAAGGTGTAGTGCAATTTCCTGTGCAACATTCTCTCTTTTGATTATTGACTTATTGCCAGGTACATAATTGCTAACAGGGAGTGATGTGTGATCAGCTATAAACACTCTCATCCACTCACACAATCTCTGTGCAAACCAAACCCCCTTCTGAACAGTACTCACAGTTCACAGAGATGCTGCAATCCATCGAGAGCTTGGCTTTGTGCTGTCACGCACAAGATCATTATACTGATCCATGTATATCCATAGGAATATCTTCATCCATTTGAGGTGTGTCTGTAGGACCATATCCAGGTTTTCAGTGTGATATTCAATCCCTGACACACATTTTGGCTTCAGGATCACTGCCATGGCCTTATGTGCATCACACATGATCTGCATTGTCAGCACCATTCATTTATTGCCAGCCCTCTCACATTGTGGCTCTGTGGCCTCTGTGGGTGTTGAGACAGGGATTGGGATTGATGCAGATGGATCTGTGTCCTCTTGATCACTGTCTTTGTCCTCCTCCTCACTGCGATAGTCCTCGCTGTCTGACTTTTCATTTGAATCCGACACTGCTCCTATCCCTGGTAACTCCTCCGGTGCCGTGTCCGGGACCTCCTCTTCAAACAGGTCTGATGTATTGAATATCTCATGTGTACACTGCTCTTCTGGTGTGTACACAATTTTTTTTGTGAATGATATCACCCTTGGAGTGGACCTGACTTGGGGGCCGGGCATTTAGGTGGGACCACTGGGTGTGTATCTACTCTGCCACATCAGCATTCTTTCTTGCACCCTTGTCTAGCAACCACTCACATTCTCTGAGTCTTTATCAGCATTCTTGCCCCTTTTCTGTGTGTTGAAGTTTGCTGTGCATGCCATTGGATTCTTGTGCTTTGCCATTACTAACATCTTTGCCATAGACTGAGGGCTCGTCTCTGAAGCACTGTGCAGAGACAGCAAGTCCTTCAGCTCCTGAAACCTCTTAAATGCATGAAGAAATTCTAATAACAATCCTGTACATCCATTTAATGTAATTTGAGAGCAATGGTTAATTCTAAAATATAATTCTCTAATTTACCATTGTGCTCAATTTTTGAGACTAGATAATTACAAGTCATTATTTGAATATCTACAGTTTTGTCACAAAAAGTCATGTGATGTTCAGTGTGAGTGAATGAGCCCTATCTTATATTTACGTGAGGTCAATAAGTGAACAAGTTCAGATAAATGTGAAACAAGGATATATATATAGTTGAGTTGGGTAGTATTAACACAATTGGGGTGGATGGATAATCTTTGCAAGTAGTACTTGAACACCTACTTCACTATTATCTTTGTATACCAAAAATTCAATTTGTCCATATTAAGAGCCACCACTATTGCACAAACAAGTGAATGTACAGACACATTCTGTGGTGTTAAATGTAAATGGTTGTGCTGAAATTTTTCTGTATAAAATGAGTAATAATGGTGTGCAATAATGTATAATCTTACTCAATACATAATCCCATTATGTCCCAATACACATTGGTCACATGCTCCAGTGTACGGTCCATGATGACCATAGGAGGTTCTCTTGTTTGTGTTATGATATGAGATGCGGAGGATGGAAATGCGTGCAAGTGGCGTGTGCCCGTCTATTGGTACCGTGCTCTGTTCGCAAGAGCGCGGCATCAGTAATTGAGCTGGTCGGAAACCAGCTCGGCATCAATGCGCTTAGGGGCGATTCCACATCGGACAATCTTATATCTTACTGGAAAACTTCTCGATCTTGTTCTTTAGATTTATTCTCTTCGTTACTAGGTATGCAGTATGTTTTCCATTCTTTATGTTCACAATATAACTTCGTTACTAGACTACTTTCGTCGCTGCATTGCAGATCGCCGGCAGGGTCTTACACTAGAATAAATCTACAAAAACACCCCAGTATCAATTTTTTGCGATGGAAGACGAGACAGCACCCCCAGCGAACCCCGGCCCACCTCCCCACACTCCACAGCTTTTCGTTCCGATGGAAGGATGGTCGACCGACACCATCGCCGTCGCCCAACAGGTCTACGAACAGATCTTTGCGCAGGTCAACAAAAACCTTGTGGACGCTTTCGGCGAGGAGGTCCAGCGCTTACGGGACAACAACGCTGCCCTGGAGTCCGCATTCACCGAGCTAAACGCCGACTACACGAAGGAATTCACCGCTCAGGTGCAACAGACAGACGATGTGTTGGCGATAGCGGCGCGATCGGGGGGATCAGGGCGCGGACCTCATCCGGCAGCTCCGGAAAAGTGCGACGGGGGGACACAGAGCGGGGCGGAAGAGTTTGCGACGGCGATTGGCAACACGGTGCAGTTTGAGACGTTTTCGAGTGACGCGACGAAGATCTTGTGGTCGCAAGGGTTCCTCACCGGTACAGCGGCGCTGTGGTCGTCGAACATCACGCACTCCCTCTCTTTCGACCCCGCCCGGTACAACTTCGACACCTGGATCGCCAGCTTCCGCGCCATGTTCTGCTCGCGCGATCGCGCCGCGGACGCTCGCAAAGCGCTCCATTCCCTCAGCATGGGCAATCAGTCGATCTCCGCATACTGTAACGAGGCCAAGGCCATCATCCTCGACCTCGCACCCGGCGATCGGAACTCCGATCTGGTTCTGGACCGCTTCAAAGCGGGGTTATCGGTAGTGGCGGCGACACACTTGCTCAAGATGCAACCAAAGTACACCACCATCGATCAAGCGCTCGGTTACCTCTTGGCCAACGAACAGGACTTCATCAAACTCGACCGCCGACTCGCCGCATCTCACCGCGCGACTCCGCCGGCTCGTCCCTTCGTCGCGCCGCCCGCAGCGGCGCCAAAGGTTCCCTTCCAGTTCTCTCGTGCACCCGCCCCCAGCCCTACCCCCCACTCGTTCCAACGCCCCCCGCCCGCTCGTGACCCGATGGCCATGGACCTCGACGCTGCGCGTCAACGCTCCGCTTCGGCGAACACCCGCTGCCGCGACTGCTCCGAGTTTGGACATGCGACTTGCGGCTACACCAAAGCGCGCGCCCGCCAAGCGTGGGCGTCCTCGGCCGCTTCCTCATCACATTCTCCGTCATTGTCCTCGTCCTGGGCTACCACCTCCGCTTCAGTTTCCGCCTCCGGCTCATCGGCGCCCCCCTCCCCGGCGTCGACGACCCAGTCGGATTTTGTAGGGGCCAATCTCGTATGATCACGACGAGTGCGGCTAACCGGTATTCTGTACTTGCTTCAATGTCATCTATGGGTTCTGAAATTTCCAGTGTGATTAAGAAACGGCGCCGTCCACGGCTCCGGCGATGCGCGGTCGTCCACGCCCGCTCCCCTCGCTCCGAAAACACTTCATTCGAAATCCCCATCACGATACACGTACAGACTCCCGCGACAAAAATTGATACAAGGGCTATGTTGGACTCGGGTGCCAACATTTCATTAATAAATTCCCGATTCGTCGCTTCAAACAACCTCCCGACAGTACCCTTGCGGAAGCCAGTACGCATGCTCACCATCGACAACTCCGACGTCTCATCCGGGCTCATCACCCGCGAGGTTACCCTCCGCGTTTCCATAGACGACCACTCCGAAGACCTCGCCCTGCTTGTAGCTGACATCGGCGACGACAACATCATCTTCAGCATGAACTGGTTACACAAACACAACCCCGAGATCGGCTGGGAGCACTTCCCCATCAATTTCCCATCCCGCCGCTGCACGGCCGCCCCCCCGAAAATACGGCGGCTCGCGCTAGCGTCCCGTACGGCAACCCTCGGTGCCCACCGAACCAACACGCTCTTGTGTTTGCTCGGCGGGAGGCTAAGCGAGCAGTCCGCGCTGCTTTGCTTGGTGCCGAGGCCGCTCCCATGTCAGCAAAAGATGCGGAACGAGTCACGCTCTTGGTGAACCCACAAAAGACACCCCGGAACCGTACACTGCAGTCGGCATTCAGACATCACACCAACTCTCAGCCACACGGTACCCCCACGAAGGTTGCAGAGTCCCATTCCGGTCTAAAGAGGAAAAAGACCGCGTACACGAGTCTCATTAGGGAGCAGCGGGCCGACACAATCCGCGTCGCTCAGGCCGCGTTGACTGAGATGATTGAGGAGGCGGAGGAGCTAGCGTCGCGGACGCCGGGAACCAGTAACGGGAGGGTCGTCGGGGATCCGGTCGCCGACTGCGGGTGTTCTTCGAGCAGAGGTGGGATGTGTGATCTGTCCGGACGGCCCAGGGTCGCCGGGTACTCGCGTATGAGGAGGATGAAGATGAGGATGTGATGAAGGGCGCGGCGGGGACTACGGTTTCGCAGCGGTTGGCGGAGAGGGATAGGGAGCGTTTGGCGGATGCACCGGTCAAGACGGCGGAGGAGATGGTACCGGCGGTGTTCCACGATTACCTGGACGTCTTCAGCAAATCACGTTCGGAGCGACTGCCGGCCCACACCAAGCACGATCTCGCGGTGGACCTCGATCCGGAGGCTCCGCTTCCTAAAGTCGGCAAGCTTTACCAGCTCTCGGTCGACGAGCTGCGGGCCCTGAAAGAGTTCATCAATGAGAACTTGGCCAAAGGGTATATTCGCCCCTCGAGTGCACCGTGCTGAGCGCCGGTGTTCTTCGTAAAGAAGAAAACAGCGGGACTCCAACTTGTCGTCGATTTCCGAGCGCTGAACGCAATCACCCGACCGGACTTGTACCCGATTCCCTTGTCGAACGAACTACTCGACCGGTTGAAAGCGGCGAAGGTCTTCACAACGCTGGACATGCGCTGGGGCTACTACAATGTCCGTATCCGCAAGGGCGACGAGTGGAAAATGTCGTTCCGAACCTGGTACGGACAGTTCGAATTCCTAGTCATGCAGTTCGGACTGCGCAATGCGCCGGCGGCCTTTCAGCGGATGGTCAATGAGTTGTTCCACGATCTAGTGGACATCTCGGTGGTCCTCTAAGGTGACCGAGGTCCTTCAACACCTTCGGGAGGCCGATCTGTTCCTGAAGCCGGAGAAATGCGAGTTCCGCACCAAGGAGGTTAACTACCTCGGGCTCAAAATTTCCCCCGGCCACATCGGCATGGACCCTGTCAAAGTCGCTGGTATCACCGACTGGCCCGCGCTCTCCAACGTCAAGGAGGTGTTCCAATTCCTGGGCTTTGCAAACTTCTATCGACGGTTTATAGCGGACTACGCCGAGATCACTCGCCCGCTCGAACGGTTGAAGGGGAAGGATGTCCCGTGGATTTGGGGAGTGCCGGAGCAGGCTGCGTTCGCTCGTTTGAAGAAGGCGTTTGTGGAGGCCCCTCTGCTGGTGATGCCGGAGATGAATGCGCCGTTTCAAGTGGAGACGGACGCGTCAAATTTCGCCATGGGGGTGATCCTTTCGCAGGAGTGTGCCGATGGGGAGTGGCGACCGGTGTCATACTTCTCCAAAGCCATGGCTCCGGCGGAGCGAAATTACGACGTGTACAACAAAGAACTGTTGGCGGTAGTCTGGGCGCTAGAGGTGTGGTGTCCGTACCTCAAAGGGAACCCGCATCAGACGCGGATTTTCTCCGACCACCGTAATCTCGAATGGTTCATGTCAACACACGATCTGAATCGGAGGCAGGCGCGGTGGAGCTTGTACCTCAACCGCTTCGATTTTGTGATCACCCATCGTCCCGGCCGTTACAGCGACGGCCCCGACGCCCTGTCCAGACGCCCTGACCACAAGCCCCCGGGCGAGGAGAAAGACAGTTCCGATGTCCGTATCCTTACCCCCGATCGCCTTCCGCAAGGTACCCCGGAGCTGCAGGCAGCGGCTCCGACTACTGCTGCAAAGGTCCGGAGAGGGTGAGTAGCCATTCCCGTTACAATGTTGGATGACTCGGAGGTGCGGGTGCGCGCTTCGAAGTTGATCGCGTCTGATGAGGATATCCTGGCGCTCATTCGCTTGAAGTCTCGAGCGGACCCAAAACTTGCTCCAGTATGGGAGAAGCACAAGGGATCGGCTCTACTTCAACGGCGACTCAAGGAGTGGCAGGTGGACGGTGACTTGGTGCGGTACAAGGGTTTGGTGGTGGTTCCGGCGGATGATGACATGAAGCGGATGATCCTCGAACTCTACCACAATTCGATTCCCGCCGGGCACCCCGGCCAGTCTCGGACACTCGAGCTCATCTCCCGCAACTACCATTGGCCTCGTATCTCTGAATTTGTCAATTGGTACGTCAACGGCTGCAATCTTTGCCAGAGAACGAAAGCGCGGAGACGCAAACCGTACGGACCGCTTCAGCCATTGGAGGTTCCGGAGGGCCCGTGGCAGCACGTCTCGACTGATTATCTCGGCCCGCTCCCAGAATGCGGCGGGTTCGACATGATTCAGGTCGTTTGCGACAAGTCCACCAAGCACGCGCGCATTTCCTCGAAGCCCGTTCCACGGACTCCGCCGAGGCCATGTGCAATCTGTTTATGCACAGAGTTTGGTCGCAGCACGGCACCCCACGGAAGGTAGTCTCCGATCGCGGACCGCAATTTGCGGCTCGGTTTACAGCGCAGATCTATAAGCGGATGGGTATCAAGCGGGCTTTGAGCACGGTGCACCACCTGCAGACAGATGGGCAGACGGAGCGCATGAACCAGGAGCTGGAAGCATACCTCCGGACGTTCGTCTCGTTTTACCAGGACGATTGGCTTGACTGGCTCCCCTTCGCCGAGTTTGCGTACAACAACCGCGAGAGCTCCGCCATCGGGATGTCCCCATTCTACGCCAACTACGGGTACAATCCTAGTTTCACTATCGACCCGGTCAACTCCCCGTCGGTACCGAAAGCCGACGAGCGCTTAGATTGTCTTCACGAGGTGCAGGAAGATCTCAAGGCGATGCTAGAGCTCATGGCACAGAGGGCGATTCCACATCGGACGATCTTATATCTTACTGGAAAACTTCTCGATCTTGTTCTTTAGATTTATTCTCTTCGTTACTAGGTATGCAGTATGTTTTCCATTCTTTATGTTCAAAAAACCTCTATCGAGCATCCGACTGTGAACCGGTCACACGTTGGGTTGCCATTATTCCAAATTCTCTGGACCGAGTTTCCCACCACCCATCCCTCCCCCTAACACCAAGTTCGTCCTCCGCTCGTCTTCACCCTAGGTCCCGCCCTCGTTTCCCGGGCCTCCATCTATTTACTGAACCACTCTTCCCTTTCTCTCTTCTCGGACCTCTTACTTCTTTTTAAGGATGTATACAAGTTTGACGGAACAGACTGACTGGGAAATACAGACTATATTCATCATGATCCTCTATATGAATAACTCTTATGGGTCTCGGGACACCACTCCCACCTGAGCATGGTCGGTGCGAACGCTACCGGGTGAGGGGGGTCAACTTGTCTGTCCTCTTTGTTACGTTCGTCTGTACTGTTAGTTAGTTTTACTTTACTGTTTACGTATACATCCTGGATATACTAATAAGACGTTCAGAGTCCAGCACTTAGCCTCGAGTACGTCGACTTGTGCTAGTGTAAAACGCCGACATATCTTCCGCTCTTAGTCATTTATACATTGTCAACCGCTGAAGTAGTTCGTTACTCGATTAATTTAACGGATTTAGCCAATCAAAATCACGGTTAGAGCGCCACAATGTGACTCACCAAAAACGAGTTTGCCTTTGGCTTGTGTTTGTACAGATATCATCGTGTTGGTAAAGTGAGGTGCTGTATATTTAACATATAAGGTCATGGATGACGGAGATCGATGTATGAGTATATTAAAAGAGCGACACCGCAAGTCAAACGTTACAAATTGGCACCCCTGTCGTAACTACACAATGTGACTGGGCAGTTTCTGACATAACATTTTGTTTTTCGACATGTTCTTCCCAGAAATTAAGACATTAATCTATATAAGTGTTTCCTTATAATCTGATCAATACACTACTCTATCAAAGTTATGTATAAAATATTAATTCAAACGCTTTGTAAGTAACTATAACTCATACCCACAGATAAGCTGAACACACCACCACTCCATTATTTTGACCGTTTTGACTTAAATATACCTTGTATACCCCATTAAACATAAGTCGACTTATGACATATCTCGTCGGTAGTAATTTCGTAAGGTATGTGATAGTTTGACATTCTGGGACGGCCGCTAGACGTTACGTCGCTGTTTTCATCAGATCATTGCTTCAATATAAC
>KV417622.1:94416-106205 GCA_001630335.1 Athelia psychrophila
AGGAGTGGGGAGCTGGTATCGGAGTTGGATGCCAGCAAGTCATTCAAAATATCTGATACACAAGGCCTACTACAAACGACCAACTATGGGTACAGTGTGAGGGTGGTTTCCCACAGGGGTTGAGACCTTGTGTGGGCTGTGTTGTGGGTGCAAGGCTGGAAGGGTGTGGGAGGCATTAGTAAATTATGTGGCTTAGCTCAGCCACTCAGCTGTGTGCAGTCCCCCATCTTCCTCACAGCAATTATGAGAGCTTTTGGTTGTCTATAAACCATATATTTTACACTTTCCACATACTTAGAATTATGTTTAGTGGCCCAGGTTGAATTGAATTTCGCTCAAATATGGCCACTACTGAATAATCTTCATACCATGGCCCCCACTGATGCTATTACATTATTCCAATGGGCTGGATGTAATTGTGGGACCCTAAATCAAATTTACAGCACCGCTATTCAACATTAAATGCAGAGAGTTAGTCAAAATGAGTGGATTTGCAGAATTCCGGATCGGAAACCGGACTTGGCATTGCTGCCGGAGCTGCAATGCCATGACTTGTGCACGGAATGACCAACCCAATTAGTGTTTCCTGTGGTCAAGGAGTTAGATATGAGATATAAGGATCTCAAAGAAAATTTACAGTCCCTTTAGGTGGCATAAAATGCAGAGGTTGAACGGCAATGAGAGAATTTGCAGGATATCGGATCGGAGTTCGGCAAATTTCCTTTTATGGGGCGACAACATCGCGTCGGGGAGCACGCGCGTTTGGCGTAAACCCACACTATGAAACGAGTCCATAAATAAATTTATGGACTCGTAAAATTTCAAATTTAAGTTCAAGCTGTGCCACAACTGGCTCTTGCATTGGTTATGAGCTTTTATCACATTCCTTCGGCGTAAAAAACAGCCTGACATTTAACTAGATGCAATAACTAAATTATGAGAGAAATTTGAAGCAAGGAGACACAGGGATCGTGCAGAAATGCCCAAGTGTTACACTGACATATGGTGTTACACCGGCCGGTATAAGACTGTACTTCCAAACTCTTCATATTTTTTGTAGTCATCTGAATACAGGACAAACCTGATGCAATAAACATAAATGACATATCTCAAACAAGCATCAACCTCATCTGTGTCTGCTTATATAGAATCTTCTAGCTCCTCGTCTTCTGGTGGTATAGAATTATTAACCTCCATGTCTTCTGGTTGTAATTGAATATTCTGCAAGATTTGCACACTTGCATTAGTCTTATAATGTTTGTTGGTACATCTGCATTATTTGTACACATAAATATGAACAACCACAACTTACTTGTGAAAAGACACTGTGTCAAGTGGCAGAATTGTCTGTATTGAATCAACAAAATCATTGTAGTTCCTCTGCAATTTGGCTTCTGTGATGCATCTAGTTAGTCCTTTCTCACAACAATACATAATGCTTGAATTGGTGAATATTAATGTTGGGTAGATGGCAGGTATGTTACAATGTTGCATGTAGAATGAAGGTACCAGAAGTTGAATATGGAATAAATTTTTGGTGATCACAGATGACATAGTTGGGTCCCCATCAATATAAAAGTAAATGAGTGTAAATGACATAGATGAGTTTTGTCTCTAACAACACAAACATATCTAAATTTAAACATATAACAGGGATGGGTCCTTGCCGAAAGAACCAATAGATGTTGATTTACACTGATTTCAAACATTTCAAAGGAGCAGCAGAAGTAAGCATGAAGTTTGTGATATTTTGGGATCTAAGAACATGGAGAAGAAGAATAACCAGCAAAAGGTTATATCATATAGTCCAAGTTACATAATTACTATACAGTGGCAAAATATAAGGGGAAAGGAAGGGGGGGAAGGGAGGGTAGGAAATAATGTGTAGGGATTATTTCTGTATCCACCAGACTCTTGTCTCTTGTCTTAGCACTCTGGGCCTCCTCTTTGGCCAGTGCTGTTCCCATCTTAGATGTCTGTACACTTCACCTAGAACAGTTCTACTCTACACTGTTGGCCAGGATTCATCTGCATAGCATCTGAATGTTGCTTTCATCCCACAGAAGGGACCTTGTCTAGTATACTGGTAAAATATGGTATGATACTGAAATGCTTAGGTAGGAAAGGTGTAGGTAAACAAATATATTTGGTACAGGTCTGGTAGGATGTGGTATAGAAAAATAAAGGATGACAGATATGAATGGAATGCTAGTGGTTGTTTTGGGTTGAGACTGGGCACCAAAGATGGGGAGAGATGTGAAGTTGAATGTGCTGGAGCATTTTTAGAGATAGCCTGTAGGCTGAGACTTGGCCAGTATGCAACCCAATGGTAATAAGGTTTAAGAGACCTGGCTCAAAGGGTGGTAGGTAGAGAAGGAGATTGTGGTTCAAGCAGGAGGTGAGCAGAAGTGGGATTAAGGGCAGGAGCAAAGGCCCGGAGGTAGGAAAATGACTTGGTGAGAAAGGAAAGAGAGAAGAGACTAGAGAATGAAGAAAATTTCCTACATATGTTCAGACCGCCTTGTCTGACTGACCCTTTGTGTCTGATATAAGTAGTACTAGGAGATATACTTATTGAGAATACCCAGAGCCCTGTGGTGAGGGCGAACTCGTACCTGCCACACTTGCTATGGCCCACTCCCCCCAGTAAGGCATCAGTAAGGTAACACCTAATGATTGTGCATAGGGAGTCTCTTTTGTTTTTTCCGAGTTCCCAGTGTAAGTCAGTTGATGCTGCAGGTACTTCAGTGATGTCTTTCTCATCCTCCTGGAGACTGTGTGAGGTTAGTTCAATTGAAAGGATACAGAATAGCGGAGGACGTGCATAAGCATGGCCTTGGCCTTCAGGAGAGACACCTGTTCATTGAGACCAAAACCATTGACGAGGGTGGCCTGAAGGCTGAGAGTCAGGGCAAACATTTGCGCAGTGTTTGTGCTGCCCAAGTGGATAACGGCGCCGACTACGGCAATGTTGCTGGACATGTAGTAGGAGTTGCCCTGTGAAAGTCAGGTAATCTGAATGAGGAGGGAAAAGGTATTGCCGGCGCACCATGGCCACCATTTTCTGGGTGATTGTGCTGACCTGCTTCGTGATCTGCTGGGAAGGCTTGTCACCGCTGCCCGTATTCTGTGGGATCAGGATGTGCTCCTTCCACAGAGCTGCAATCTGTCCAGGATCATTTCTATGGTCACTTTGCCACTGCTTGAATGCTGCATGATACTGCACTGTGGTCTGCTCAGCTGTGGGGTGGTCAGTATGCTGCCAGAGTGGGAGGAAGTATGCTTACATTTCCTGGCCATGATGAGAGCCCAGGTGGTATGATATATGCAAAAGCACCTGACCCATACCATAGAAACTGTATGTAAAAGCACTGGCTGTTACCAGCCGGTGGCACTTATTTTCAGCCTGGCCATTTGCGGCTGCCCTCGGGCCTTTCCGCAGGGTTCCCACCTGTGCTATTTGGTTTTTGGCCAGTAGCGGGTTGGGGGTGGGCTCAAATGAATAAATATGATTTCCAGATGCGGTGGGTGACCTCTCAGGTGTGCCTGGCTGCCCGGGTATCCCGGGGGGCTTTGAAAATGCAGCACAAATAGGCAGCCAGTACATTGCTTCTGCATTTGGATACGGTGAATCCCAATTGGGAAATCCTGATCAGCACCTTGGCCTGCCCCACCCTCCTGCTCCCCCTCCCCCACTTACCCTCCCTTCCCTCCATTAGTTAAGCATATTAGATCAGCTTCATAAATGTATTAGGTATCAAGTTAAATGACATGATTTGGAAAATGTTGCTAAAATAGCGAAATATTTACTTGGGCAAATTTTTATTATTGCTCAACAAAGAAAGCATTGTAGATACAGGTAAGTACATGGAATGTAAGACTATCTATCAGAAATTAGAGCCAAATATCAAAATGATTGAGGAGAGAGGGAGGTCTAAGCACATATCCCCAAAATAGCAAAAATCTGACTCTCACACGCACATTTTGAGGTCCACTGGGTAATTAGCAGTGTTAGTACAATGCATGGGGTTCATAGAGGGTGGAGAGTGCAAAGTTGGATTGAGGGCGGGTGAATAAGGCGGGGTGGTGGGAGTGCAGGGGAAAGGGTGGGTGTGGCGGGCGCATACCGAAGCCTGGTGCTCAAAGCAAGATGGGACGAGTCGGGGGAGTCCTCATACAAGAGGGGTATGCCATTGTTAGAGTAGCGGGACTGTTGCTGCATGTGCGAGGGCGCCGTGAACGGGGAGGTACATTGATGGCACTGTGTGCTCCATTATTGGTGGGAGAAGCAGCGGAAGTGAGGGAGAGCTCATCCAGACCTCATCACATACACAGGTATGGTGAGACGAGAGGACTCAATGTCGCCATTGCCCGCATAGACAGTGTGTGTGGGGGGAAGAAGAACAAGCAGAATGTGTGCATGCACACACATTCATACATGGAGTGGGTGGGGGACAATCTGGAAATGTCAGACAGCAGCCCTCGCACATTTTGAGCACATGTTGGGGCTGGTGGGCTGACGGGTGCCAACATGTGAAGATGGGAGGCAGCTGTGCATGTGTTCCCAACAAGGGACACACATGCACATGTTTGCGTGTTCCCAGTGCGCAGTCCATCTGGGAATCATTGAGGACGTACCCACACACATTCTGAGAACATGTGGGGGCTGGGTTGGGGGGGGTGTTGGGCACATAGAGCTGTGGGGAGGCAGCAGGGGAGGCTGCTGCGTGACGACGTGCTAGGGAAGGGCGCATATTGACTGGGTGTTCTTTGATTGTATCATCGAGCACAGGAGCCAGGCTGGTGATGGCAATAACTTCACTGGGCCCACTTTCACTGCAGCCTCACGGTATCTTGCTCAGAGGGGCTCTACAAGGACTCAGACACAGTGTACAACAAAGTACAACACAGTTTGTGCCTGATCATGTTTTGATCAATAAGCACCTACTAACCTTCCTACAGCTCAAAATCACCCATAAGATGATCTATATCTATGTCCACAAAACCTCGGGAACACACTGGGACAACACTCTTGGCGCTAACATTGTGGGTAATGCTGCAAATCACACATGGGAATCTCACTTGACAATGAAGGTATGCACAGTGTCTCGTTGACGCCCCCACCATACTAATATTAATTGTCCTGTTGCATAGGCTGGCGAGGGCATGAAGCAATTCAAGAATCAGGGCTGGAGGCATTGGGACAAACTCGAACAGGCCCACCCCGGGCAGTTGTCGGGAGGTAACCACGTCTTTACACCGTCTGTGAACACTGTTCCTCCCCCTCTCCATGACACCGACAACACTGAGGACGATGCTGCACCATCTGGAGAAGCCGGTTGCGGCGGTACAGTCCCCCTCACCACTGCCAGTGTGGAGCTTGCCTCCACAACATCCACTACCCTCATCGCGCCCTCTGACATATCATCCTCCGGTATATCTGCCGTCGACTCCACCACCTCCACTCTCCTTTCTTCTGTGCCTTCTTCATCCTCCCGCTCTAAGGCCAAGAGGCATGCAGTCACCGCAGATGTAGACACGACTATGCTCCCGCCCCCCGCTAAGAAGGAGATGTCTTTGTCGTCGAGGCTATCCTCTGCCGCGGAGTCCACTTCATCGTCGTCAGGGATCAAGGGCGGACAAAGCTCATCAATGTGCATCATGATCAATAAGATGGACAATATGGTGACCCACATGATGGACATGTTTAAGGACAATATGTCTAGTGATCGCGGCAAGGCGATCAACACTATCCAGCGCGAGGTCAAGTCCGAGACTAATACTGACGGCTGGACGGTGGAGGAAGTCGGTTGAATGATTAGTGTGTTTACTGCTCATCTCAACCTTGCGGAAGCTCACCTAGCCCTAAATGGTCCCTTCCGCAAGAACTGGGTTAAGCATAAAGTTGACATCATTTGTGAGCAGGGGTGGAATGGGGTTTTGGTCGAAGATGCTGTCAGATCCCTCGCCTGGGTATTTGGTGTATATGCTTTTCCTTGGACTCTCTCACTGCCATATATCACAATGTTGTCTCATCTATATACATTTGTACACTACTATGCCCACCAACTTGAATGTCATCCTTTCATATGCATAGCTGCATGTTGAGGGAGAATTGAAACATAATTCGAGAACATATGTACAATCTGTAGCTATAGGTCCAATCAACTTGGATATCCATGTTGTGTTCTTCAAGGACAGCCATATATTCTTCCCACATAGCTTCTGCAATGGCATCTCTGAGCTCTGATGGCCCATCATACTCTGCAAAAGAAGCTTCCTCGTCAGGGTCCATACCTCCACCATTCTGCTCGAGTTCATCTTGCAACTCCTGCAACTCTTCTTTGAGATCTAGCAAATCTTTGTCATGCTCTCGGATAAAGTTATGGAGGGCGGCCAGTGCAGCGGGAATTCACGCCTGAACTTCGATACTGTATTCTGGTGCGAGTTGTAGGATACAATACCGGTGTTTTAAAACACCGAAGATGTGTTCGATAACATTGCGAGCCAAAGTGTGGCACAGATTGAAGAGTTCCTTTTGATTTCTAGGCCTATATATATATATCAGTAGATGTACTTGAATTTAACATATGCTACATACCTCTGACCGGTGCGGCCCCATTCTGCAAGGTGATATCACACATTGTGATATGGGGTCATAAATTGTGCACACGAGGGGAAACCAGTGTCGGCAAGGTAATACCTGCCAGCCGGAATGATCAAGCCACCGATACAGCACACCTCCTCCCACATACGGGCATCGGTTGTAGATCCCTCCCATCCCGTGATAGAGTAGACAAACTTCAGCGGGAAAGAGCAGGCAAATAGACAATTTTGCGAAATGAACTCTTTCTGGTTGTCGAATTGGCCACGCTGCGCGACAGGAGCAGTAAGGGCAATGTGGCTGCTGTCGATGGCACCAAGGGCATCTTTGAAGAATGTGAGTTTGCCGTTGGTACTGATTCACGGGTCGACTGCCTCATTGGCGCCAGGCAATTGGATCCACTGATCGTAGAAAGGTGGTGACGAAAAAATCCACAACATCCGTTTAAAGTACCTATATATATGACAATTAGATCGTGATCTAGACCAATCTTTGCAGTATGTGGGATACTCACTTCAAAATCGTCTCATTGGAGTGCTGGAACCGCTTGCCAACATGTCAGATTGTCAGTCCCGTGACGGCCATATACTGAAATATTGCCAGTTGTTCCTCCAGCGAAACATACTTTGATCATGTATATCCGATCTCTTGTAGATGTTTGATGAGGTTATCGAAAATCTCCAGACTGACACTTAACTCGCAGCCGATGTGATTTGGGTGCCCGGTCATCAATTCCAACACCCAAGCTTGTCCAGATAGTGCTGAGGTATGATACAGGATGGGGAGAGACTGATTGGCCAGTTGAGCCATGATACTGATAACATAGGTGAGGAGAATAGACAGCTGCAGCAACAACCGCTGCCTGAGCACACGGCACCATGCTTCATGGTGATTGGGCATAGTGAAGATCTGTACAGTCGATCAATTGCCATATGTAGTTGATTTTGAAACTCCGCTTGCCACACGTGTCGCTCATTGTCACTCGCTGTCACTCGCTGTCAATCGGGCATCAAACTCTAATGTAGGTTTCAAAAATTTGTCAAATTTCAATGTATCTGAACGAGCTCTTAGTAAATGTCAATGTAATACTGGGGGAAGTGGGCCATCGCAAGCATGGCAGGTACGAGTCCACCCTCACCACAGGGCTCTGGGTATTCTCAATAAGTATATCTCCTAGTACTACTTATATCAGACATAAAGGGTCAGTCAGACAAGGCAGTTTGAACATATGTAGGAATTTTTCTTCATTCTCCAGGCTCTTCTCTCTTTCCCTTCTCACCAAGTCATTTATCTACCTCCGGGCCCTTTGCTCCCGCCCTGGATCCCACTTCTGCTCGCCTCCTGCTTGAACCACAATCCTCCCTCCCTACCCACCACCCTTTGAGCCAGGTCTCTTAAACCTTATTACCGTTGGGTTGCACACTGGCCAAGTGTCAGCCTACGAGCTATCTCTAAAAATGCTCCAGCACATTCATCTTCACATCTCTCCCCATCTTTGGTGCCCAGTCTCAACTCAAAACAACCCCTAGCATTCCATTCATATCTGCCTTCCTTTATTTTTCTATACCACATCCCACCAGACCTGTACCAAATCTATTTGTTTACCTACACCTTTCCTACCTAAGCATTTCAGTATCATACCATATTTTACTAGTATACTAGACAAGGTCCCTTCTGTGGGATAAAAGCAACATTCAGGTGCTATCTAGATGAATCCTGGCCAACAGTATAGAGTAGAACCGTTCTAGGTGAGGTGTACAGACATCTGAGATGGGAACAGCACTGGCCAAAGAGAAGGCCCAGAGTGCTAAGACAAGAGACAAGAGTCTGGTGGATACAGAAACAATGAGAGAGTCAGGGAAACAACAGGAAATTCATGCCAAAACACACAGGAACGTACCCGGACACAGTGGAAAGCTGGGAAACCTGTGATGCTGAGACACACACTGCACACCCTTTTAGAGGAAAACTAGGGTATTGAATTGTGACTACCATAGTGTCATGAGTTGCCCTCTGCATAGTACAACACTTGGACAGCACTCTCATATCATATAGTTTGCCCCCATATGACTCATTTGTCAGTATACTTATGTGCACCAAGCACCAAACATCAACAGACTTCTACATACACCACTGTGACCCATCACTTTGCATGCTCTAGGTAGTGCTTTCAGGATTTCAGAGCATTCCGGAGCTACCCAACATCCCTCCCCATTGTGCAGTTCCCAGGTCTGGGGTGTCACATGCATGCCCAAGGATTTTTTTTTGCCTGTGACAGAGGTTTTCTGCATGTTGTAGAGCATGGACATGCTCTGGGTATCGCAGGACACATTCCTATGTATTACAGGCTCCATCCGACTCCCTGACTTGCTACCACCTTCATATCATATTCTCTTTCCTTCCGCCACACATCCGAGGCGCATCCGCACCATCCGAGGCTATCTGTACGACATGTCATATGTACCAGAGACACCTCCGAGTCTGCCGCTATGCCGCCAACACATCCGGATCCATACAGGCACTTTCTAGACATGGATGATGTACTGGGATATTACAGACTTACTGACATTTTCGCATGCGGAACACTTAGCCGGACCATATCACCTCATGGATCCGCTATTACGATCACTTATTGTTCAGGGATTGATCTGCATGCACTTGCAACGTGCTGCTTACCGCTTATTTCAGACATTTCATTGTTTACTTACATATTCTGTCGTATATCGCTTCACCGGCTTCCGGACCGGTTCATACATGTGTAGAACTCATGTCAGACACGTTCCGGACCTCTCCCATTCATTCCTTACACTTAAGAGACCTTATATCGCATCACAATAACAACTTACCTTCCCCCCTTCGTGTGTGTGCTCACATTCGAGTTTACGAGTTTATCGTCTGTGTCTCGTCGTTTCCTGTGTTGTGCGCTTCATATCTGTCGCATCCGTTGCTTCCACCACCTCTCCGCCTCTACCTATCCGCTTGTGAGACCCGCTACTGCTCTGCCAGCCTGCGGATCGCCTCAGATCGCTTCACTTCATTTCAGTTCGCGTCATATCACTTTGTACTCCCTCAGACCCCCTCACATTCCCTTATATCATGTTCCTTTCATCTCCTATACCTACCACATACTCTCCATTCCACCTCCACCTCCCCACACCACAAAGCTCAAGTACAACCCCTCGGATCGAACACAATCGCAACAGCGAGAGGTATAGCCAGTCCCCATCATTGGACATCTGCTGCCCCTTACTAGCACTTACAACGTGCTGGAGACCCCATCTGTAGGTACAACTCCCTATCAACCTCAGTTTGAACTCCCAACATGCCTGATGCTTTCCTTGTGCCCCCTATCTCTGTCTGATGTTTTCCTGATGCACCTGACATTTTGATTTTGTCAGCCTGTGCTGTCCTCACTCTATGGAGGTTTCTGAGGCCTGGACCCCATGTCCAGGCTCAGCTAGGACAGTACACGGTACATGAGGCCTCAACACATTTATCAGCACATCAGCAGGAACTTCAACAGAACAAATCCCTGAACAAATGTGAACTTGGTTTCTTTGTTATGGACAGATACACAAGGTGGGTTACAGCCAAGGGCTCCAGGTACATATACAACCTTAGGCCATCACAAGTCATCACCTTGGTTTGCCTCTAAAATCATGTGTATTGTGTTTGGGAGTTTTGCTTTGCCTGGTGTACACATCTCACAATTTAATGTGACAGCCATATGGGCTTCACTAAGGTGATCCTGAATATACAACAATTATGAAAATTGAGTCAGAATTGAGTGATTTATGAGAGAGACATCAACACCCAGAAATTTTCGGCTGTCTGTCTGTGACAACCGGCACCTTTCCAGTGCCTTAGCAGAAATTTTGGATGGCGATCACATATGACAGTCAAATCATGAGATAAATAAGCGCCCACATCTGACAATCAGCAACAGATGAGCACCTTTAGTGTGCAACACACAAACTTTAATCCCATCCTTCAATATTAATAACATACTGAGTCAACACATTAGCAGTATATTCATCCGAAGTACATGAAGTAATCAAGAAATGAGATGGTTGTGTTTGGGATGAATAAGCACCCAAGTCCGACCATCAGCGATAGACAAGGACCTTTAGCATCACATGATCATTTCCCACATCCGACTGTCGGAGGCAGCAGGGCCTTTTACAGTGCCTTGGCAGAATTCTATTGCAGTTGTGCTGGCTAGCCTGTGCTGTGCTGACCATCTCCCCCTGGCCAGCCAGAACTACACTGAGTCTTTGTACACTGCCCTTTGGCCAGCCAGTACTGTACTCAACCCAGGTGAATACTCTCCCCTGGCCAGCCAGAACCACACTAACCCTATACAGTATTCTACCCTTTTTTAGCCAGCCCACACTGTGCTAAACCTGTTTCCACATCTGCTTTCTGGCTGAACGTACTGTGCTGTGCCTGTTTCCTTCCACTCAGCCAGTTAGTACTATGCTGGATTTGTTCTCAAATATTCTCTCTGGCTAGCCCATACTACACTGAACCTAGTTCAATTCAAAATGTATGGCCAGTCTGTACCATGCCGCAGGTATAACATATAAAGTAAAGGCTAAATAATGTCTGGCCAGGTAGAACTAGGTCTCACCCAAGTATGGCCTAGCCAGCTACAGAAGACCTGAGAACACATCCAGCATGGTAATAACTGTGCAGCGGTGGAGAACAGGCACAGCACAAAACCCACTGGACAGCAAAGCATAGATGGAAACAACACCAGAGCCAGCACATGTCTCAAACAAGGATGGCTCAAAGCCCAGTCAGAATAATATACAGGGTCAGTGTGGTTCTGGCTGGCCAGGGGGAAGTATCCAAATGGGTTTAGTGTGGCAATGGCTGGCCAGGAGGGCTAGGGAAACAGGCTCAGTGTAGTTCTGGCTGGCCAGGGGGAGATGGTCAGCACAGNACAGGCTAGCCGGCACAACTGCACTAGAATTCTGCCAAGGCACTGTAAAAGGCCCAGCTGCCTCCGACAGGTGGATGTGGGAAATGATCATGTGATGCTAAAGGTCCTTGTCTATCGCTGATGGTCGGACTTGGGTGCTTATTCATCCCAAACACAACCATCTCATTTCTTGATTACTTCATGTACTTCGGATGAATATACTGCTAATGTGTGGACTCAGTATGTTTTTAATATTGAAGG
>KV417622.1:106230-132418 GCA_001630335.1 Athelia psychrophila
CCATCGCCAAGGCATCCAACACCAAGAGCACTCATCAAGCACACAATCAATGGCTTCAAAACAAGCCCCTACTAAGCCCAATTGAATCAAAACTGACAAAAATAATAAACATCCATAAAAAAAAATCAAAATTCGATTGGATATTATAAATGCATAATATATCTGGCAGTTTTCATTCAATTGAGACGAGCAAAGGCTTGTTTGAAAGCCATTGATTATGGGCTTGATGATGGGTGCCACAGTGTCCAAACCCTTGGCAATAGATGGGGCCAAGACAATACCATAAAACACAGCATTAATGCCATACAGCCCATGATCACTTTTATGGGCACCTAACCTGACCGTCGCCGACAATCGCATTAGGCGCCCAAGAAGCACATGATCAGTGGCTTCGAAACAAGCCTTTGCTCAGCTCAATTGAAGCAAAACTGACAAAGATATAGACACTTTTGAAGATCCCAGCCATCTAATATATTTCCAACTAGGATATACAGCCTTGGATAAGTGGATACTCAATCTCAAGCTGGGCTGCTTAGTGGCAAGAAACATATGAGAGGAAAGCCCCTGAATTCCGATCAATCCATCAGAATATTCCATCAAGAAATGACATAATGAAAGTACAGGGTTAGCTGCCCATGACAACTATACTTTCTTTTCCTTCCCACTTCCATTAGGCTTCCTCTGACCGCTTTTTTGACATTCTGCTTCCACTGCTTTACTAGCCACTGACACCTTGTATTGGTATGACATATGTGGGACTCATGCAACCAGTGAGAGCCTGTATTTTCTCTAATGTCCTACCCCCTCTGGCCGCTTTCTTTGCCATGCTGTCTTGCACCAAATGTGTTACCTTAACATTCCTTTGGTCACTGCACTGCACTCCCCCTCCTTCCACTTCGCTTTTTAAGAGTGGACCAGGCAACCCGGCCTTGGGCTGGGCTGGAACACTTACCTTAGAGGCTGGCTTTGGCCGGTCTCTTGGCATGGTTATCTACCTTACTAGTCATTGACTCCTAGCTGTTGTATATGTGGACCTTTATTTACTTTGGGACTGTACCACTTCATACTACCCCTACTACTTTGCTTTTTAAGAGTGGACCTGGCATACCTGTGGGGCTGTACCACTTCTAAGTGACTTCCTTGGCTTGCACCTTCCAACCTCTTTTATTTGTGTTCCATGTACTCTATCCCTCCATTTTCACAAATTTCTGACACTGCACTACCACCCCTTCCATTTTCGCTTTTTTAAGAGTGGACCAGGCAACCCGGCCTTGGGCTGGGCTGGCCCACTTTGCCTTGGTGGTTGGCTTGGCCGGTCTCTTGGTGTTTAAACATTCCTTTGGTCACTGCACTGCACTCCCCCTCCTTCCACTTTCGCTTTTTAAGAGTGGACCAGGCAACCCGGCCTTGGGCTGGGCTGGAACACTCACCTTGGTGGCTGGCTTGGCCGGTCTCTTGGTCCTTTATTCTCATTTGATTCCCATACTCTATCACTGTTATCCCTTCCCTCCACTCTCGCTACTCTATCACTTTCCCTGCTGTAATTTCGCTTTTGTGCAATTAGACTAGATTTCCACTAGAATGCCTGTACCCCCATCAGTTTCAAGCTAGTTAATATGTGCTTCTTGGGCACCTAACCCAACTGTCGGCGACGGTTGGGTTAGGCACCCATAAAAGTGATCATGGGCTGCAAGCCATTAATGCTGTGCTTTATGGGAGTGTCTTGGCCCCATCCATTGCCGAGGGTTTGGACACTGTGGCACCCATCAAGCCCATAACCAATGACTTCAAAATGAGTTCTGCTCAGCTCAATTGAATCCAAACTTGGCAGTCAGCTATTTACCAGTTGAACACAGAGTTTTGCCAGGTGTGCACATCTTGCAATTTGAAAATTATAAATATAATGTGACAGCCATACAGGCCTTACTGAGGTGTTCTCAAATATGCAACAATTGTGAAGATTGAGTTAGAACTGACTGAGCTATGAGGGACACATTGAAACACTAAATTTTCAGCCATCTGTCAGTGACGTGGACAAGCTCTAATTCCTACCATCAGCAACAACTGGCACCCTGGAGGTGCCTCAACAGAATTTTTAGTAGAGCTTGAATAATTTAATTTAATTTAAGTGCCCATGTCTGACCGTCGGCGACGGCCAAGGACTGTTAGCACCACATGATTATTTCCCATGTCTGCCTGCCAGTGACGGTTGAGCACCTTTATTGTAACAGTCAAACTTTCATTTAAAATAAGCGCCCATGTCTGACCGTCGCCGACGGCCAAGGACGGTTAGCACCACGTGATTATTTCCCATGTCCGACCATCACTGACGGTCGAGCACCTTTATTGTAACTTGCAAACTTATTTTTTAAAATAAGCGCCCATCCCCGACCGTCGGCGACGGTCGAGGACCGTTAGCACCACACAATCATTTCACATGTCTGACCGTCAGTGATGGAAGCACACCTTTACTGTGTAACATGCAAACTTCAATCCCGGCTGGGAGGCAGGTTGCATTCTGGTGGGTGAGGGTGCAGGCGTGGGAGCACAGATAGGAACTGGTGCAGGAGTGGGGAGCTGGTATCGGAGTTGGATGCCGGCAAGTCATTCAAAATATCTGATACACAAGGCCTACTACAAACGACCAACTATGGGTACAGTGTGAGGGTGGTTTCCCACAGGGGTTGAGACCTTGTGTGGGCTGTGTTGTGGGTGCAAGGCTGGAAGGGTGTGGGAGGCATTAGTAAATTATGTGGCTTAGCTCTGCTGCTCAGCTGTGTGCAGTCCCCCATCTTCCTCACAGCAATTATAAGAGCTTTTGGTTGTCTATAAACCATATATTTTACACTTTCCACATACTTAGAATTATGTTTAGTGGCCCAGGTTGAATTGAATTTCGTTCAAATATGGCCACTACTGAATAATCTTCATACCATGGCCCCCACTGATGCTATTACATTATTCCAATGGGCTGGATGTAATTGTGGGACCCTAAATAAAATTTACAGCACCGCTATTCAACATTAAATGCAGAGAGTTAGTCAAAATGAGTGGATTTGCAGAATTCCGGATCGGAAACCGGACTTGGCATTGCTGCCAGAGCTGCAATGCCATGACTTGTGCACAGAATGACCAACCCAATTAGTGTTTCCTGTGGTCAAGGAGTTGGATATGAGATATAAGGATCTCAAAGAAAATTTACAGTCCCTTTAGGTGGTATGAAATGCAGAGGTTGAACAGCAATGAGAGAATTTGCAGGATATCGGATCGGAGTTCGGCAAATTTCCTTTTATGGGGCGACAACATCGCGTCGGGGAGCACGCGCGTTTGGCGTAAACCCACACTATGAAACGAGTCCATAAATAAATTTATGGACTCGTAAATCATGGGACTAATTTAGATGATAAGGACATATCTGGTTCAATACCTGGTGGATAAGGCTGGTGCAGGGCTCAAATTCAAGGTATTCTATAATGGAATCAGGATCAAGACAGCCTATATAGCCATATAATTTATTTCAGCCTGCAGAAGAGTGAATGTAGTGCATGTGCTAATGTTGAGGCAATATTAGCATTGCTGAGGCTTTGTCAGGCTACCAATGCTGCTCCATGACATCACAAACAGGTACTGGGGGTCTTACAATGATATTAGCCAAGTCAGAGCAGGCCAGTTCCATTTTTGTGAGAGAGAACCAGAACTTGGCACACTCAGGACATAGCTCAGTACTGCATGGTCTGCCTTGGAAAATTTCAGCACCAATTATCCAAAAGCAGAAATGGCCTACTATGACTAGACTAATATTATTGTAGGACCTCTGGTACCTGTTTGTGAAGTCCTGGAGCAGCAGTGATGTTCTGGCAGAGCCTCAGCAATGCTGACATCTACCCAAAACTAGCATATTTACTCTATTCACCCTTCTGTAGGTTGAAATAAATTAGGTAGCAGTAGAGGCACTCTTGATCCCAATTCTACTATACAGTACCTTGAATTTGAGCTCTGCACCAGCCTTATTCACCAGGTATTAAGCTAGATATGTCCTTATCAGTTGTTATCTAAATTAGTCACATGATCATTACATTGACATTTATGATCACATGACCTGTCAAAATTGCGTTGACAGACACTGACACATCACTGATTCTACTGACCTAATCCACTTCAGGCTGACTCCTACCTGGGTCTAATAGACCCCAATCCTGAGGCAGGTCCAGGTCTGTGCACATCAGGTCCAGGTCCAGGTCTGCACATACCAGGTCCCAGGTCTCGGTGGCTGGAAGGTCGGTGGCTGGAAGGTCAGACCTGAGACCTGGATGCATGGTGGGGGTGGCAGGGGTCCCCTCTGGCAAATTTTTTTGGCTGGTAGCATGGTAACAGGCCCTTCTGGTGCACTTTAGAGCATCTTGGAACTGGACCTGGACCTGGCAGCCCTGAGCCTAGCACCTGGACTTGGATAGTGCAAAATGGGAACCTTAAACCCTAATTATAGAAAGTTGCACCACCTATGACAAATTATATATCACTAGAAGCAGAATTTCAAGACGAATCTGATGGCAGTCTCAGTTTTGTCATAGCTATTGTATTCCAAGTAGCACAGCACATTCTTATTCCAACCAAACATCCCCTGTGACCCTGACCCTAATTATAGTAAGCTGCACCGCCTGTGACATATGATATATCACTAGCACCAGAATTTTGAGGGGAAGCTGATGGCAGTCTTAGTTTTGCCACACCTATTTTATTTCAAGTGGTACAGCACATTCTTTTGTCACTCAACTTTCTTCAGTGAAGCCAACCCTCATCACATATAACTACACCATATGTGACATATGATATATCACTAGAACCAGAATTTTGAGGGGAATCTGATAGTGGTCTTAGTTTTCCCTCAGCTATTTTATTTCTAGTGGAACAGCACATTCCACTTTCACCGTAACCCTGACCCTAAATTTGACAAATGTGATGTCGCCTCAGACATTTTGTATATCAGTAGAATCAGAATTTCAAGAGGAATCCAAATCTGCAACATTCAAGGTCTTGGCTATTTTATTGCAGCTACTACAGTTAGATCAGTGATTCGGTTAATGGGGGTGGTAAATGTAAATGTGAGATGTGCTTTGATTTGCATGACCAAACTGTTACCTAGAATGGGTTCTCTGTAGGAATTCAGATCTGATGTCTGATCCCATGTATTCGGAATAATGTGTAAGTGACTGTACCTTGAGACAAAGAGGATAAGCTAAGGTCTCAAGGTCCAAGTCGCTGTCTACTTGTACTACTGTATCGGTAATCGTGCTGACGATGTGGGGTCCTAAGGGTAAGTGTATATGATGCTAAGGGGCCCAGGGAGTCATAGATGTGTATGTAAAGATCCGCTGATAGTGGGTGAAGTGAACTCGTGATGGGATAGAATATGATGGAATAGAGTGGAAGGATGTGGAATGATATGGAATCAGATGGAATGTGTTGGCCATGTGACAGGTAGATAGGGGCAACTTGTGATGCAGGTATTGCAAAGCCCAGCTGCAGAATGATAAGATATGTTCTGCATGTACACGGGTGTTGGCGCTTCGGTGTCTCACCGACACCAAAATCGAAAATGATGTGTTGGCGTCAGTGCAACATTGTGTCAGTGTAAATAGGCTGAGACCGGGTCAACGTTTGGTTATTCCGGGTGAATCTAATGTTTGACTATTGACATTGGTTGCCACAAAGATTTTCCATGTCGATTCGGACATCTGTCGATTCGGACATCCGACTATCGACATCGGCTGAAGATGGCTGAGATCATGTGGAGATATTTGCGTCCGACACACAGGCTAGGTAAGATCGCTATTGCGTAGACGCGGCATTTGGATATCAGTCCATGAAGGATAGGTCATAGACAGGACACGGAATACTCAGCCTATGAGCGAGGTTAGTTCAATGCTGCAGAGCCATTTCACTGTGATAATGAGCGCTTATATATAATAATGTTTTGGTTGAATGGAAAGTGTATCATGTGATTGTGATGCTAAATGCTATTGAAATGTAGAATCAGAAATTGGTATATTACTCTTCGCCATTTTCGCCCTCATGGTTGATACTGGTCCTCTCCCCTTCATCGTCTAAGTCTTTTTCTTTCTCCCTTTGTTCTCCGTCATCAGTCGCATCTTCGTCAGTCCCATCAAGACCCTGGTAGGATGACATTTCCACGATCACAGCCGAAATGGAAACCTGCCATGCTGGGATGGTCGCTTTGGTGCCCGTTTTCAATATTTTTGCTGGTGTTCGCAACAAGTGATGTGTAAGTAAAACTATTGAGAAAAAGCTGAGTAGTGAGGTCAGTTTTCCACCGGTTCGCCGACAAATCAAGATTGCTCACAGATTGATTGATTGAGCTCGTGTTGCAGCATCTTCAGCTTCGTACAACTCACGCGTGTCCGCCAGCTCCGAATCCAACCAGTCCCAAAACTTGTCATCATCTTGCTTCTTTTCTATAACCAGGTCATAAAAATCAACCAATTTCATTTGCTGTGAGTTCTTGCTGTTAGCGAAGTCACTCAATTGTATCCACCACTTACAACCCATGCCCAGCGTCCCCAGATTTCGGTGGTCAGCTCCAAGCGTGTTTTCTTGGCCAATGCAGTGACAACAGTATATATGTCCTTCTTTTTCTTCCATAATTCTGCAAGCTAGATTATATAATCAGCATTCCTTGCTTCAACATCAACCACAGTTTGACAAACCTGGTGTTTCAGCTCTGCACAAATAGACACCAATGCCTTGCTCACAGCTTTCGAGAACGGGATTGTCGAGATGAAAGCTAACAAGTTTGATGGTATCGAGTAATCACTGGGGTTCAGCCAAATATGCCGCTGACATTTTACATCAGTAACCTCCTTCAGCATGTTTGATCTTTTATGCTTACAAGTACGCGCTCCAGGAGGCCAAGCTTATAGCTCCACAATCCGGGATTGAGCACGAGAAAATGCAGCCGCATGTGGACATGTTCCTTCGAGACAGGTGAGTGAACTTGGAGAAACAACGGAAGACAATATATACTGACTTTGAAATCCCTGGATGCCATGTATGTCAAACCATTTGCCGTTGTTGTTGTCTCCTTGATATGGGTACTCCTGACAATAGCCAAAATCATTAATTTTGACGGTGACAGCTGGTGCATTTCATTCAGTAACACATAAACCTCTGGCTGATGAACGGCTCACCTGTGAATACTCCAATACTTGCTGCGCTCTTCGGCAGGGAGCTCATATTCAGAACACAACTCTCGGGCAAAGTCCGCCATGACACGGCGCCGTTGAGAGTCTCCCTGTGAATCATCATCTTGATCATCTTCTCGAGGTCTCCTACGGTCAGACTGCCCCATGAGACTGTCTACTGGGCTTGACGGATTTGAGTCTGAGAGTGGTTATCTATCGGAACATGAGAGCTGCAGCTGGAGACAGGTCAGGAAATTAATTTACCTTTGTGGAGTGCTGCTGCTTCGCTCATTTTGAGGTGTTTGCAGTGCTGCATCTGCCAGCGAATCCAAACCATGACAACGAGACGGGGTTACTATCCACGGGCGCGACGAGCTTGTACTACGAGCTGCAGTGAGTGCTGTCTCAACCAAGGCGAAGAGAGGTGCCATGAGCAGAGAGTTCGGTGCAGTGGCAGAATAATATGAAATCAAGTGCTGGTTGTCTTGGAAGAGTTGGACCGACGGACTTCGATCATACAGTAAACTCGTCAGCACTCAGCCAAACTTTAGTAAGGATTATGCAGCCCATTTCAACGGTGATTAATTTTGAAGTACAGAAACATATAAAATATAAGATTATAGCTAATCAAATACACATTGAAATCAAAGAAATACAGAACGTAACATCTCCACATTTCCAAGTCGAGTATCCTCAGCCACTGCACCCCTCCATCTCTGTACAATCTGGCCTGCAGCTGGGTCTTCGTTACTTTCCTCCGGATCTTCAATTCACCTGTGTTTACCAAGTGTTGGTGGCTTCTTTATGTTACAGGTCTCATATACAGCTGTTATATCAGCAGAAGTTGGCGGGAATCTATCCAGGCTGATAACAAGTTAGTATATATCAACAAGAAAGAACACTGCATGCTCGTACTTGTTGTAATATATATCAAGTCGAGCCAGCAGCTCCGGTTTATTGCCACCAGTAGATAGTCCGTTTAGGCGACAGTAATGTTGAAGGACATCTTTTCGGCATTTCTCTCCAGCTAAAACATACAATGTAGTAGGTATATTAGCCGATGATGGCCCTTGAGATTGTGCACTTGCGCTCGTCGACGGTTGAGAGAAGACGGGAAGACGGGATGGGAAGTGAAGTTGCAGTGGAGCCTCTTCTGTTGTGAGAAGTTGATGTGCAGGTCCGTTGGCATTGGCGGCAATCTGTGTGAGGTTCTCGGGCTGCTGGACGGAGGGTGCAGGTGGTGCATATGCATCATTTGGCAAAGACAAACTTGCAGGCGCCTCCGCCCGTCCCATAGCCAAAGCCATTAAGATGGCTTTCCGTGCTTCGTTCTGCTGTTGCTTTTTGTCGCGGAGAATTGACGCAGCTTGATTACGCAAGCCCACCGGGTCTGCAACATGGAAGGATGAGCCGTGAAGATGAATGGGGATGGCACGGGGAATGTGGCGGTAATTATGGAGGGACTGGGTGTTGATGACAAAATTGGTCTGGTCCTGATGGTGGACAATAACACGGCTTTGTGTGGTGATTTCACGGTCCTGATAAAGGGGTTGTAGTGCTGATGTGTCACATCCGCCCCGATGGCAATCATGCTGCACATTTACAAGACAAATAATATCCTGCAAATAATTTTAGTATCCGTGCTTAGGAACGTAAAAGAGAACTAAAAAACTTACATCGGGTGATAAAACAGTTGGCATGTCGGATAGTGCTACAGTTGGCATGTCGAGCACAGTATGATGATGTGAGCCGAGTACAAAATGTTGTACAGTAAATTTCGCCGGTGATAGGGTTGATGACGGGTCCGCGAGAATTTCGCGGATGAGGCCGAATCTCCAGGGAGAGTGTTCGCCGCCTTCGCTTCGGATGATGGTGTAGTTGCCGGCTGAGACAATGTCCCCGCTCATAGCTGTAATGGCCTTAGCAGGGCACCAGTTAGCAATTGCGGGGATATCTTGCACGGCGACGAGAGAATTCTTGACAGCCAGGGAATCGGAGACGATGAATGATGCTTGTTTCATTGATAAAGAGTGTGACGGGTAATGAGTGACATAGCCTATCAATTTTGTATGAGTAAACCACTTGTCAGAGAGGAATTATATGCTTACCTGGTACTAGAGAAGTCTTTGATGGAAGTCCGAGCAATTTCACGTGCTGTGGGTACTGCAATAGATGCCTCATGACATTGGGACTTGCATGAGTCCATTTTCCGGTGCGAAGATCCTTCCACCAACCGCCAGTTGTGATGTTGTGTACGTGGTCGATGCTTGCAAACATCCAGGCAATATCACGACTCGGCACGAGATGGTTGCTATAAATTGAAGCCGCTCTGAAGACGGCATTGAACGACTTGTATCGCTCGGTTGAGAATAGAATGGTGGGCCCAAAATGTCGAATGTAGAATGGAAGATGTACTAGGAAATGGAACTTCGGCTTGGTTAATAAAATGCTCGGGCTACATTGACAGGTGACATTCAGGAAATCATTGATACATGATTCAAGTTCCTCCTAATAACATGTTTAGCTTTATCATAACACGGAAATGCAATACTTACTGTGTACTTGTTTATATCTTCTATCTCGGTGTGCCAAAGCAAAACAGTCAGCCGGCCTATCACCAGCCATGCATCAAGGACCTCACGCGGTACCAAATTGTACACCGTGAAAGCCATGACTTGGGATATAGTCTTGAAATGTTTCCCGATGAGGCCGCCGCGATAATGGCACATATAATCTGCCAGGATTTTGGGAACATTCAGCCCGTCAGAGATAACAGAGTTCAAGCGGGCTTGAAACGTCTCAAAGCTTCTATTTTTGTTGAGGAGCCAGGCAGTTTGGCCCCAGTAGTATTTTACAATGCCGAGAAGAATGGGGTATGCAGAATCTCTGTGGGGGTGTCTTGATGAATTTCGGCCCCTGTATACGATTAGAAATGGTGCCTCTCATCCCAAAACTCAGACTTGCCATCCATGAGGATGAGCAGGTTAATGACACCCGTGCCTTTCCCTTGCGCCTTCAGAAGCTCATCTGTGAGAATGGCCATGACCTCATTGGGCGAGTGAGCCACCTCCGTCGGGGAATAATGCAGACCCTGATTGTGACTTGAACTATGACCTTGTATGAGCCTTAAAACACATTTGTGATGTCCAGGAAAGCCACTGATGCTCAGATCCAGGTGTTATAAGGTCAAATGTCCACAACTCATTAGCATATGTACAACATCATCCCCCCTCCTGGCTGTAATAAATTAGTGATCAGGCCACGCTCTGCTGATTGTGTCCCCCCACATTATACCTTCAATTCGAGCCCTGCAACACACTTATCCATTGGATATTGAGTGAGATAGGCCCTTATCAGTCCTTAATTAGTTGCTAATTAGTTAATTGAACAATGCTAGATCCCATGTGGGATAGGGTATGGATATGGCATCAGGCACCAGATCCGAGCTCGCACCAAAAATGTGTTCTAGATCAAACTTTAGTGATGGAGATCGGAGCATATCTCATATTTACCTTTGCCACCACCAATTAAGATAAGCACTGATCTGGCTATAAAAGCTGCAATAATATACCTAAGACCTTAAATGTTGCAGAATCGGGCTCGTCTCTGAATTCCGGTACTGGCGATATATAGCATGGGAATGCCACCTGACGTTTCAATTTCAGCCACATCACCACATCATTGAATGGGCTATGGCACCTGCAATAAAATACCTATGGTTATGAATGTTGCATATTCGGGCTCGTCTTCAAATTCCAGTCCCGGTGATATATAGCACGGGAACATCCCTTGACATTTCAATTTCAGCCATATCACAAAATTAAAAGCATGTGTTGTACCATCTGAAATAAAATAGCCATCATGTTATAGGGACTGCCATCACAATCCTGTCAAAATTCTGCTTCGGATCATATATAACATGTCTGTGGCCACACATGTTCTGTAAATTTGGGGTTAGGGTTACAGAGAACGTTTAACCACCAGAAGAATGTGTTGTACCACCTGAAATAAAATAGCTGTGACAAAAGTGGGACTGCCATCACATTCTCCTCAGAATTCTGCTTCTAGTGATATATATGTTGTTAGAGGTGGTGCAGTTTTCAATAACTAGGGTTAGGGTTATGGGGGAAATTTAGCCAAGAGAATAGGAATGCATTGTACTACCAGAAATAAAGTACCTGTAGCAAAACTGAGACTGCCATCAGGGTGTCTTGTTTCTAGCAATATATAATTTGTTAGGGTAGGTGCAGTTTTCAATAATTAAGGTTAGAGTTATAACTTTGTGAAGGTCCAGATCCAGGTCTCAATGTTCAGGTCCAGGTCTCAATGTTCAGGTCTAGGTCTGGATACCCAGGTCCAGGTCTCAATACCCAGATCCAGGTCTGCATGTCCAGATCCAGGTCTCAATATCCAGGTCAAGGTGCAGGCCACTAAGCTCCTGCTACCAGCCAGCAGCCAGTCAAAAATATGTATTGTCTTCCGAAGCCCCTGCTACCAGCTCATCTGCCAAAGTATACTTTCTGCCTGCCATATACAGCACCCATCTGTGCTCAGATGCCACCCTCAAAGGGCACCCAAAGCCCCAGCCAACAAGCCATTCTGTACCTTCTACATGAAATATACAGCACCCCATGCATGCCTAGATGCTACCCCAAAGTGCACCAAAAGCCCCTGCTACCAGCCCGCCCGGTAAAAAAAATCGCAGGAGGACCCCTGCCACCCCCCCATAGACCCAGGTCTGCCCCCCCAGGCATCCTGGACCTGGACCTGGCTCCCCTACCACTAAGCCCCAGGTCCAGGTCCAGCACCTGACCTGACCAGAACAGACCTGGACCTGCCTCAGGATTTAGGTCTCTTAGACCCCTTTCAGTTCAGGTCTAAGGGGTCTAAGAGACCTGGTTCAGAGGGAGCCTGAAGTGGCAGAGCAGTGGTGACATTGGGCTCAAGAGCCGTCGCCAAGCGATTGAAGACACACTGGGTTGTCTCTTCACTCGTGCGCATCTCGCCAGCCTGGATTATTTCAGTCATTTGGAATTCGACGACGGTGAAATGAAGTACCTTAAGCATATCCACAAAACCTTGATCGGATTTCTTGTGCTCTTGTGTACCTCCTGCTTTACATGTCCTACACGGATGGTTAGTACTCAGCCCGGCACAGCTGCACAATTTGGCCTGCATGGGATTGTCCCCAGCGAACAGCAAAGCATATGGCCTCAAGAGAGCCTCCTCCTTCAAGTCGCAGTCCCACGGAACAATGGGTGAAGCAAAAGTCGTCCTTGAGGAAATATTAGATGAAGAAGCACAAGATGAAGGCAAAATGACGTACTCGATGGAAGCTTGCACTCCTTGCATAATCTCGAGTGGTGTTGCATGCGGAGACGTGGCGACAAAGCGCACATGGAACTCACTCTCGAGTTTTTTCCTCGGAAGGGCACCATTAGACATGTAGCACGAGAAGTGCTTGTTCCATTGTTTGGATTGGTTCCCTGAAACATTGTCTATAAAAATAATCAGGGGTATCAAATAAACCATATGGCCAGCTGCCTCTGCGCGCAGAGGGTGTGGCATACACTTGCTGAATTCATCGGATTCAGCTTTCAAACACGCTTATATTAGTAACCGAAATCTGTAGTAAAGAACAGTTTGACTCACACGCCAGGGGATATATTGCCCCATTTGCATCCAAGATCTGTTCAAAATTTTGCATGAAGAGCTGTACATGGACTTGTACTTGCACGTCCTTGCAAACAATGAGTCCTTGCTGTTTTAACCGAGTCAATTAAGATAAAATTGATAGCAGAAAGAACTTACCGATGAATCTTTTACTGTGTGCCCAACAGCGTGCATCGAGCCATTGCATTTCACCCATTGTTAGGGTAGAAAGTAGGTGCTGTCTTGGCATCTAACGAGCTCATCCACAAAATAGCTTACTTGCTTGTGCCGTATCATAGGTGTAAGTATATGGTCTGGAACGTCCTGTAGCATTTTCGTGCCATGCCAAACTTCTCCAAGCTTTCCCTTGAGATCTTCTGGATAGAAAGCCATATCCGGGTGTGTGATAGGGTTTGCAATATCCTATGAAAGGTGTCAGCTTTCTCTCGATGTCGACAGAGATGTATCCGACCTTGGCAATAGCATCTCTGATCTCATTAAGGCACCATACATTGCCACGACCAGATTCTTGCTGAGACGTTGGGTCCCCGGTGGCCGTCTTCAAAGCCGCCTGGCATTTTCGTAGGCGAGCCAAGCTGGGCACGTCAGCGCCCAGATCTTTTGCCCAGAGCAACACAGCTTGCTGTTGTGCTCTTGAAAAGCGCAGCCGCGGTGAATTGAATAGCAGGTCTGTTAAAAATAGCTAGAGAACATGTTAGCATCTTGAATCAATGACGGGGACCGGACCTACAGCTTTATCAGGGTACGGGAACCACGCTCCGTCCGCGTCGCCGCTGAACCATTCATTCATCAATTCCACAGATGACTTTGAGTCCATTTGAGGTCCTAAAACAGTTTGGTAAGCAGAAACATTGTGATGAGCCAGATAGTAACATTACCTTCACAATAGAACGGGTCATTGTGACCATCAAAAGCTTCATCGTCCTCATGCAAAGGACATTCATCATCTCCCTGCCATGCATCGCCAATACCTGCATTGTGCAACACCCGCGCTAGTGATTCAGCCATGGGATCGTCAGGTTCGTCTCCTGTGCTGAATCGGACATGATCATATGGGGGATCAGAATTGTTGCATGAATCAGCTCCGCCAAAACTCTCGCTTGGGTCTGGCAGTCGCTCGTTCACGCGCTCCGGATCTTCAGGTTCAGAAGCTCTCACGGGCTCAGAGTCTACAGCACATTAACAGATATCCGAAGCTTTGGAATCATTACACAGACACACCTGCAGCGGCTTCGCATGTCCCAGGTGTACCAGAGGCACCCGCAACAGCTTCGTAAGTTCCATTGTCAGGTGTGCTCGCAGCACGTTCGCAGCGAGCCTGAGGTCGCGGCCGTGAATTCACGTGCATCTTGGTGTTGTGGTGTTGCCGCACTCTTTAGCGTTCATCCAAAGGTTCTGGGCTCCGTTTTGTTTGCAGATTCTGCAGCGAGTGACACCCTTGTCATACAAATACTCTGCGGGTGAAAGAAATGTACTTCAGCAATGCAGGATCAGACAATACAACAAGAAAGGGTACCTCCACTCGACTGCCATTGCTGTTTCCAAGTTGAGGCGCTAAGCATGTTACTAAGGTAAAAGCTGGACATCGAATTGGACGTGGAATTCAAGGGAGCTCCAATACGGAGCTTCGAGGCCACTGTTATGTCGGTGGTGTGTCGTTAATATTGGCTCGTGATTCCGCATTGTGATATGGTATATAGTTTGATATGGATGAAGGGTTGGATTCAAGCGACCTCCGTTGTAGGCCACTAAATGTCTTGATGATATTGGCCCTATGTCGTATCGAGCCAGGTACATTGTCAACCGGACAAATGGAGCTTGACGATCGGCCTGTATCACCCCTCATAGTGATTCCATATCAATAGTAAAACACTGACAATAGGTATATTTCGGGCCGGTGCTACGTATATAAGACATTGAGTGAGTCTCAACCTATTTGAGTCCAAAAAGACCGGATGTGCAAACAGCTATGTATTGGACCTCTTTAGGTGTTGCTGTACCCAAGTCTTTGTCAAGACAAATGCTGGGATTGATGGGAGTGGGCACAGGGTTACAATCAGACATGTTGTATATTGTTGATGTAGTGATGTTGCAAGGTATGATAGATGTAGATAGAGTACTCAGACTCCAGTTGTGTAAAGCCCATCTCGAGATGTACACAGTTCAGCTCCCTGTTCAATCAATGTGCGGACTGATTGGGCCATATAGCACTCTGAGAAGGTCTAGGACATACTCAGGTCTGCCCTCCTCAAAGCCCTCAGGTTGCTTCACGTAGATCTCATTTTATGTTGGAGATCATTGACCCAGTGCTTTGACAAGTCAATGGTTGTCAGTTATTATAGAGTTTGACTACATGATTAACAGTTCCATTACGAGTCCATAATATATTATGGATTCCTGTTTCTGTACTGGGTTTCTGCCAATCTTGCATGCTCAGGACGCGATGACGACACTTCAGGCTCCCTCTGAACCACGTCTCTTGGCTGGTTGGTGGCTAGTAGCAGGAGCTTGGTCAGGGTAACATTTGAGCATGCATAGAGTGCTGTATATCACAAGTGGAAAGTAGACTTTAGCAGGTTGGCAGGTAGCAGGGACTTCAGAAGACAATGCATATTTTTGGCTGGCTGCTAGATGGTGGCAGGAGCTTAGCGGGCTGCACCTTGACCTGGATCTGGATCTGGGTATCCAGACCTGGACCTGAACATTGAGACCTGGATCTGGACCTTCACAAAGTTATAACTCTAACCTTAATTATTGAAAACTGCACCTACCCTAACAAATTATATATTGCTAGAAACAGAATTTTGGAGAGAGCCTGATGGCAGTCCCAGTTTTGCTACATGTATTTTATTTCAGGTGGTACAATACATTCTTATTCTCTTGCTAAATTTCTACCGTAACCCTAACCCTATTTATTGAAAACTACACCACCTCTAACAATATATATATCACTAGAAACAGAATTCTGAGGAGAATGTGATGGCAGTCCCAGTTTTGCCATAGCTGTTTTATTTCAGGTGGTACATCACATTCTTCTCTTGGCTAGATTTCCTCCGTAACCCTAACCCTAGCTATTGGAAACTGCACCACCTCTAACAAATTATATATCACCAGAACCAGAATTTTGAGGAGAATGTGATGGCAGTCCCACTTTTGTCACAGCTATTTTATTTTAGGTGGTACAACACATTCTTCTGGTGGTTAAACTTCCTCTGTAACCCTAACCCCAAATTTACAGAACATGTGTGGCCACAGACATGTTATATATTATCAGAAGCAGAATTTTGACAGGATTGTGATAGCAGTCCCCATAATATGATAGCTATTTTATTTCAGATGGTACAACACATGCTTTTAATTTTGTGATGTGGCTGAAATTGAAATGTCAAGGGATATTCCTGTGGTATATATATCACCGGGACCGGAATTCAGAGACAAGTCTGAATATGCAACATTCATAGCCTTGGGTATTTTAATGAAGGGAATTCAGAGGCGAGCCTGATTTCTGCAACATTTAAGGTCTTAGGTATTTTATTACAGCTTTTGTAGCCAGATCAGTTCTTATCTTAATTGGTGGTGGCAAAGGTAAATATGAGATATGCTCTGATCTCCATCACTAAAGTTTGATTTAAAGCACATTCCTGGTGGGAGTTCAGATCTGGTGCCTGATGCCATATCCATACCCTATCCCACATGGGATCTAGCATTGTTCAATTAACTAATTAGACTAATTAAGGACTGATAAGGGCCTATCTCACTCAATATCCAATGGATAAGTGTGTTGCAGGGCTCAAATTAAAGATATGGTGTGGGGAACATGACCAGAAGAGCCTGGTCCGATCACTAATTTATTACAGCCAGTTTTGATTCAATTTGGCAGGGCAAAGGCTTATTTTGAAGCTACTGATTGTGTGCTTGCTGGGAGCTACAGTGTTTCAGCCCTTGGAAATTGATGGGGCCAAGACACTCCCATAAAGCACAGCATTTAACCCGACGGACAGAATAGGCACCTAAGAAGCACATGATGAGTGGCTTCAAAACAAGCCTTTGCTCAGCTCAATTGAAGCAAAACTGATAGAGATACTACACATCTAGTCTAAGTATTATAATAGCAAAAATGGAGGAGGGTTACTGATAGAGTGGGTCTTATCATTGGACCAGGGCACCCTTGTCCATTGTCTTCCATAGGTTTGGGAGGGGATGAAGCTGACTGGGCTTCAAGACATCTTTGTTTGAGAAATGTACTAGCTCTGGTGTTGTTTCAATCAATGCAGTGCTATCCAGTGGGGTTTTGAGAGCTGTTCTCAACAGCTGGACAGAAATTCTGCTGAGCAGCACAGGCCACCTGGAGCTGGCCAGGTCAAAAATGGGTGAGCACAGGGCTACCTGGCCAGACATGATTTAGCCTTTACTTTATATGTTATACCTGCGGCATAGTACAGACTGGCCATACATTTCGAATTGAACTAGGTTCAGTGTGGTATGGGCTAGCCAGAGATAATATTTTAGAACAAATCCAGCATGGTACCAAGCAGCCGGGTGGAAACAGGCGCATCACAGTACTTGCTGGCCGGAAAGTAGATGGGAAAACAGGTTTAGCCCAGTGTGGGCTGGCCCAAAGGTAGAATGCTATACCGGGTTCTGGATGCCCAGGGGGAAGTATTCAAATGGGTTCAGCACAGCACTAGCTGGCCAAAGGGCAGTGTACAAAGACTCAGTGTAGTTCTGGCTGGCTAGGGGGAGATGGTCAGCACAGCACAGGCTAGCCAGCCCAACTGCCCTCCCAGCCCACACCCACATCCACCAGCACCCAGCCACACACTCAAACCCATACACCCTCACAAGAGAATGCTAGTACCTTAGGCAGTTCAGATCCAGATGACCGGTGCATAAGCTTCTTTTAGAGCAAGAAATATAGTGGCTAATCAACTTGTGCCACACAAGTTGATTCTAGTCTTTTTAGCCGACAAACAATAATAAGTGCTCAAAATCACCTAATCTCTTGGCTGCCTCAACAATTCGCTTTCTCTGGTGTGTGGCCAGCTCTCGTATCATGCCACCACCAGTTCTCATTCAATTGTGAGGGAGGCTAGCTTCACTGGATGAGCTGATTGACACCCAATTATTTACATAGTGGAGCGGGCCATTGCAAGTGTGGTTGATATAAGTCCCAATCAGATCATGGCTCTGCAGTGTATTTGATATTTACTTCACAGCCCGGTTTGTGTGCAAGGCACATAGGACAGGTCGCCCGTGCATCTTACAATTTAATCTGCCAAATCGGCATTTATACTGACCATAGGCGTCTATTCGACATGAGTGGCTCAAGTCGAATTCACCATTTTATATTATTCCAAATAATATGCATAGCTGACATGTAATAAATGTTGTACCTTGTGCAAACTACAATGGTCAATTATTTACTAGGGGGAGTGGGCCATCGCAAGCGTGGCAGGTACAAGTCCGCCCTCACCCCAGGGCGCTGGGTATTCTCAATAAGTCATTTGCCTACCTCCGGGCCCTTTTCTCCTGTCCTGAATTCCACTTCTGCTGACTTCCTCCTTGAACCACATATTACCCTCGGATTGCACACTGGCCAAGTTTCAGCTTATGGACTATCCCTGGAGATGATGCTCCAGCTCATTTGTCTTCATATCTCTCCCCATCCTCGGTGCCTAGTCTTACTTAACCCAAGACGACTCCTAGCATTCCATTCATATCTGTCATTCTTCATTTTCCGTACCACATCCTACCACACCTGTATTGAATCAATATACAAGGCGGGTTGCAGGGAAGGACTCCAATACATATATAGCTTAGATCGTCACAAGTGATCACCTTGGTTTGCCCCTAAAATTGTGTGCATTGTATTTTGGAGTTTTAGAGCTTTCCACTGTGCCTGACTGTGTGCCCATGTGTTTCAGTGTGTTCTCATACCTGTTATGAGCGCCAGACTGAGCCCTTTGGGAGTGGACCGCCCCACGGTTGCCTCACACACTTGGTTTGGTTGTGTGGTAACTGTTTGATTAAGTCGGCAATGTGTTGCAATGTGTCCTATCACATATATATGCTTGCCTTCTGTAGAAGGTCCTTACTGGTCCTATCCTATCCCCTGGTCGCAACCTCCACAGCCAAACACATTGCACTAATTAAGTGGTCTTAGCATAATAATAAAGACGTAAATGGAAGAGGGTTGGTGATAGAGTGGATTTATGAGGGTGGATTTATGAGTGTGGATCAAGGCACCCTGCCCACTGGGCTGGGCTGGGCTGGAACACTTGCCTTGGTGCTTATACTTTCATTTAACCACTCCACTCTATCACCCAACCATCAACCATTGTCAGTTTTCATTCAATTGGGATGAGCGAGGGCTTGTTTTGAAGCCATTGATTATGCACTCCATGGGTACCTGTTCCAGCCGTCAGCAACAGCCCAGGGCCAATAGGCTGCCATAAAGTGTAGCACCAATTGTTTGAAGCTCATGCTCACTTTATGGGTGCTGATTTGATCATCAGCCACAGTTGGCATAGGCTCTCCTTGCTCATGTCAGCTAGATCAAAACTGACAGATATATACACATTTTATATCCAGCACTCAGTCCATTTTCAACTGGAGACTTGATGAGTGGATACTCAATCTTAAGCTGTGCTATGACAATCAAATAGCCACCCATAACACAAGCACAAGCTTCAAATTATTGATACTGCACTTTATAGCAGCCTATTGGCCCCAGTCTGACGGTTAAAATAGCCGCCCAGTTACTGGAAATCTGCTGCATTCTGCAGTAGAAAATACTCCAAGCGGATAATCAGACAGAAACAGAAAATAAGACCAGTGTGTGATTGAGTAAGAGTAGTACAGAATATGTAAGCTAAGGCCTAAGCTAACATCCAAACAGTGTGTGGGAATAAACATCCAGAAGCGTAAGCCTGTGGTGGCAGGCTTACAATCACACCCACAAAGGGTGGAAACATCTGGTTAACCATATGGTTGTGGATACAAAGTAATATGTGCCCTATACCTATCATACACCGAACATATCTTGCACTGAGCGCTGAATTGAGTGCACTGCTGAGGTCCCTGCCATGACGTGCACACTGAACCCTCATTTCCAAGCACATTTCTGCATAGTTTCCTTCAATATTTTAGTGTTGTGTTTCAGCTTATGATTGGAATGGACCAACCTCAAGCTTTGAGCCTAAACAGGTGTCCAATGATGCTGAAATCACACAAAAGGCTCAATGTGATGCTTTACACACACCCTTGATCGTCTCTCCCATTCAAATTTTGTGCTGAGTCAATTCACAAGTTTTATAATGACATGATACTGGAATTGCAGACATCTGTCAAGAAGCACACAGCTCTAATTAATTGCCAGAGATGGCCAGGCACACTTTGAGTCTGTGATTTGGACCTTAAAAAACTAGTGTTCTTCTGGGCACCAATTCCAACCGGCACTTTTACAGCCTGTGAGCAGAAATATATATATTTCAAATAGATACTTGTACTACAGAATGCTTACATAATAAGTACTACACAGGTCACACATGGGGGGGCTGAGCACAGACATGGGTGAGGGGGAGGAGTAAGACATGTGATGGCAGTCAGCCATTTATGGGTTGAATAGAGAGCTTTGCCTAGTATACACATCTCACAATTTGGAAATCACAAATCTAATGTGGCAGCCATAGAGGCCTCACTGAGGCAATCCTGAATATATAACAACCATGGAAATTGAGTCAGAATTGAGTGATCTATGAGGGGGACATCATTGACACTCAAATCACGAGATAAATAAGCGCCCACATCCAACCATCAGCGATGGACAAGGACCTTATCACCACATGATCATTTCCCATGTCTGGCCGTCAGCGACAGAAGAGCCCCTTTAGTGTGCAACATGAAAACTTTAAACCCATCCTTCAATATTAACGACAGTTGGAAATATTGAGTCAACACATCAGTAGTATTTTCATTAAAAGTACATGAAGTAATCAAGAAATAAGATGGTTGAGTGCAGGATGAATAAGCACCCATGTCTGACTGTCAGCAACATATGAGGACCTTTATCACCACATGATCATTTACATGTCCGACTGTCAGTGATGGCCGGGACTTTGCAAAATTTTGTTTGAGTTATAGGTAGCTAAGTATAGTTATAATGTGATAGTGGCTGCCCATACGGGTTTGGGGGCTCACACAGGCTGGGAGGACACATGGGTGTAGTTGGATTTTGGTGGGTGCAGATGGGGGCTAGGATTGTGGATGGGTGCCGGTGGGCGGCAGGGAACTAGTGTGGGAGTGGGAACCAGCGGGGGAGTGGGAGCTGGTGCAGATGCAGGGAGTCGGTATGGGAGTGAGGAGTTGGTGTAGGAGTAAATGTAATAATAAGGGTCAATATAGGTTATATGGAGTCAATTACTAGTATGCCTGTAAAGCATTGAAAAATACAGTCTAAGGGTAAGCTATAAGAAAAAATGAATTTGAGAGTCCCACAGATGTAACAGCTCATACCAGAAGTCAATGGCTGGTCAAGCAGTCCCAGCAGGGTGTCAAAAAAGGGATCAGAGGATACACAATAGCTTTACAATAAGTCAAATTTTGTAATTGAGCTGAGCAAGGGCTTGGTTTGAAGCCATTAATTGTGTGTGTTATGAGCACCCATCCTGACCATTGCTGAAGGACAGCATAGGCACCCATGCAGTGGGCACAAGCTTCAAGTTATTCATGCTGCGCTTTGTGAGAGTCTATTGGCCCCGGTCCGTCACCGACAGTTCGCTGGCCGGAGGGAAGACTTTGGGACAGGTTTAGTGTGATACTTGCAGGCCTGGTGGAAACAGATGCAGCATGGTACTGGCTGGCCAGAAAGTAGTAAAGGAGAAAACAGGTTCAGCGCAGCAATGGCTGGCCAGATCCCATAGTCACTGCGACAAGTGGGAGCAAAGACATTGCCATATCAAAGCCAGGACCTGTGCGACTACTCTACCCTTGTAGTGATCAATCAAACCATTGGGAAGGCATTTGGTTTTGAGAACCCATTTGCTCCCAATAGCTTTCTTTCTTTGCCTAGCAATGAGGCGTACTCAGAGCGCATAGCCTCAGCCCACTGTTCAGCGAAAGGTGATGCCATAGCCTCTGCAAAGGATAGAGGGTCTGGTTCTGTCTTGGATGCTGCTGCAAAGGCTTGTCCTGGTCCAATGTTGGTTTTGTCTGCACTGCTGGTGGTGTCTTCATTGTATTCTTCATCCTCTTCATCTTCATCTGTATCATCATCTTCCTCTTCAGCTTTCTCTGGAAGAATTTGGCTATTCGTTTAAATCCCCATTGACTCTGCTGGTAGACAATCGGTCTGCCATCAATGTAGCCAAGAATCCACCTAACCTAACCTAACCTAAGGTATTTGCGATGAGGCGAGCGCCAGTGGGCTTTTGGTAGATGAAAAGTGTGAACAAGCTTCGGGAGCCGATCATCAGCACGTGAACATGACTTGGACAGCGGGTGGACACATACTTTGCAAGTAGGCTGCGGGCGCGATGGGATTCCTTGTGAGCAGACGTGAGGGCCTCCAGTCGAAGGTGCACGGGCGGGAATCGGGTGAGCGGGCAGGTTGACCTGGGCAGGAAGATGGACAGTGTTTTAACACACATTGAAACACTATTTGCTGCACAACAAGTGCAGCAAAGGCAAGCCCACCGTCACAACAAGTGAGGGTGGGAGTGGGGTGGAAGGCGTTGACGAGAGGATGCGGACGAGGAGATGTGTTGTAACGAGAATGGTAGTGGAAGGCAAGGATGTGGGACTTGTCGAAATCTGGCACGGCGACCGTTTTGGAAAGCTAACTCCCACACCGCTTTCGAGACACGTCAGACAGTTGACAGCTGTCCGCTGATTTAGGCATTGACAGCTGTCCACCCAGTTTGACAATTAAGCCCAAATGAGGATCTCTCGTGTCTGGTTTCCGGGCTCTGTACATCCTCTCCTTCCGACATCAACTCACTCTCTGACCATCCAACCTGCCATCTCCCTCCCTCCCACACATCATCACTTGTAGTGACGGTGTGTTGTGTTCCCCTGCACTTGTGTGCAGCGGAAATCATCTCAACTTGTGTTGAGACATGTACCCATGTACGCGCTGACCTGAACCCTGGCATTCAGTGTGAACGCGCCGCTCATACGGCTGGCCCGCCTGGTCGTTTGAACGATGTGCATGGTTGTCCTGCATGTTGTCCTGCCCAAATGTTCGTGTATCCGGTGCCGTGCAATGTAAGCTCATCCTACCTGCTGCTGCAATCACATCACTGATACCTGACATTCCAGAACTATGGCTATGTGGCTCCTGGCCCAGCGCTCAACCTCCTTTCGCACCCACAATGGGGGCAGCGTCGTTCATACCATATGTGAGTCTCGCTCTCCATACTCTAGCTGGAACGTTGATCTGACGCTCTGATCTACAGCCCCAGCCTCCTTTCACATCATTTGTAAGTCTGCCGTGTGTCCTCACCTAACTATCGCACTGACTGTTTCCAGCTGCCATATCTTAGCGCGGCAATGCCCTACGGGTATGGGTATCAACATCCTTCTGCGGGCTACGATACGGTCCCATTGTTTACTTTGCGCCAAAGCCAGTTATCGCAGAAGTGGCTGTACCATCCTGTGCCGCGTCAGATCGCTCGGCCCATCGTTGTAAGTGTCAATATTGCTACTATATCATGGCGAAATCTAATTCACAATACATCTAGTTTAAGCCCCAGCAACGCAAAGGATCGCAAATGGTACTGACTGTTAGAGATCAGTGACCCAGCACTTTTCCCAGTTATTGATTGACAGTTATGATAGAGTTTGACAGTTACATGATTGACAGTTACATCTAATTTCTCCATCCTGACGCTTACAGAGTGCAAGGGATTTGTTGCACACATTGAGAAAGGCTCTATCACATTTTTTGTTGGAGATCATTGACCCAGCGCATTCCCAAGTGCACCACATGTCATTGATTGACAGCTATTATAGAGTTACTCCGAACATTTGACAGTTAATATAAAGTTTGATACTTTTATGTATTAAACAGTTGCCATCAGCACATGCCTCGGACTATTGTTCACCTATCTCATTGTTTGTATACGTGTCACTTATTGTCTGCATACATTGTTGGAGATCAGTGACCCAGCACTTTTCCTAGTTATTGATTGACAGTTATTATAGAGTTTGACAGTTACATGATTGACAGTTACATCTTATTCTTTTCACATCTTATTCTTTTATTGTTCTATTATTCTATTGTTCCGACTTTGTTATCTTTGTTACCTATTGTTCTTATTGTCTCTGTTAAAGGATAATGATGGCAGTGGAATAACATTGTCATGGAAAAAGTGGCCAGACCTGGAATTGAACCAGGGACCTCCTGATAGACGCTCAGAGATGCAACCAACTACACCATCCGGCCTTAGGAGACAGTAAACCTTTAGGCTATACACATAGTATGGACCATGAATGTGCTGGAGCATTTTTAGAGATAGCCCATAGGCTGACACTCAGCTAGTGTGCAACCCAACAGTAGTAAGGTTTAAGAGACCTGGCTCAAAGGGTGGTGGGTAGGGAGGGAGATTGTAGTTCAAGCAGGAGGTGAGCAGAAGTGGGATTCAGAGCAGGAGCAAAGGGCCTGGAGGTAGGTAAATGACTTGGTGAGAAGGCAAAGAGAGACAAGACTGGAGAATGAAGAAAATTTCCCACATATGTTCAGACTGCCTTGTCTGACTGACCCTTTGTGTCTGATATAAGTAGTACTAGGAGATATACTTATTGAGAATACCCAGAGCCCTGTGGTGAGGGTGGACTCGTACCTGCCACGCTTGCGATGGCCCACTCCCCCCAGTCAAGATGATGCTATAAATAAAGTATATCGAGTTGAGATATCTGACAGGAAATAATAAGTCCAGAAAAGGTTCAGACACATAGTTGACATGTCTGGTTGATAGGTGTGGCGGAGCCTGACATTCTTATGGCAAAGCAGCGGTGTGATGGAGGGGTGAGCCACTGGCTTGAACGTCAGTGCACATGAGGCTCATGCAATCCTATATTGTTGGGTCAGGCAGCGGGGTATCCTATACATATACATTATCAAACACTCTACTTATTGATCAAGTGGAGCCTGCATGTATACTGTCTATCTGTGGCTTTCTCAGCACTCACAGCGATAATCAATGGGATCTATAGCTGGCCACCATAAGTGCTCGTGCGTTTTCCGGCCCTCGGTGTGTTGGATGGCGGAGATGCCATGTGGAAATGGCTAAAATATTACTTTTCCATAATTTCCCCCTCATCTTTGGGGGATCTCTGCCATCCAAAATACAGATTGGATATGTAACTCTGTGCGTCTATTTTTCTGGTTCCTTATGTGCGAGAGACATGGAGAATGATGCTGTATGTTTCAGATATCAAGGTGTGACAGAATGTATGCTGATACATGCATTATTTCTATCTGGATGAAGGGATGCTCAGTGATCACGGGAGCACACCGGAAGAGTGATTGGAGTGGTCCATTTGACACAAGTAGCAAGCATTGGTTACTCAGTGTTAGCACATTGTTAGCGAAGCGTGCTGTAGAAAAAGGGTGTATGCAGCCCAATATGTGAATGCACAGAAAGATGATGAATTGATCATGAGTCGGGTTTAAACAGCAGTCCATACTTTCCGCAGTGCAATCAGATAGATAAGATGATTTGCAAGAACAAACAGGAGACAGGAACATGATGTATAGTCCAGGTGCCCATAGATAATACTAGGTGCAAACTAGGTGTGACACCAACAGTACCAGCATTTCATTTCTGTCTTCAGCCACAAAGTCCAAAGTGTCAGTATTATTAACGCAATTGTGCACTAATATAACCATTGAGAGAAGCCATGTGTGCTCGGGAAATCCGTAAATTCCAGCAATGGGCCACTGGTTCTGAGTAGAGCAATGGTGGAGGTATCGGGGACGGTTGGTATATGCACAATGGTCGAGTAGCATTGACATTGACAGCACTACCACAGGGAATCTGCTGTGCTGACTGTGGAGCGACGGAAGACAATCAGATTAAAGTGCATTTAGCTCAAACTGTGAGATTCACGCTGTCAGAATGCCACATAAGTATTGATATGCTCGGCAGACTAATGCAAACTGAGTGCTCGGCAACCTAGTGTGCTGTTGGATTTATGTTAAAGGCTATAGGAACAGAACGACTGGGATAACCCAAGCACTGCATTTCACACGGTCATATCATTAATCCACCCTAGCTGCACCCCCTCACAACAATCTCGGCCAGAATCACCATTCA